>BJCN01004226.1:0-18074 GCA_018326445.1 Flaveria brownii | reverse complement strand
ATGACCCAAAAAAGAAGAGATTACAGAATAAGGTGGTTCGACTGGTGCGAGTATAGTGGAAGCACAGGAAGGGATCTGAGTATAGGTGGGAGACTGAGGAAGAAATGAGATAGCATTACCCACAACTGTTCGAGGAGTGATAGGTTTCGGGGAAGAAACCTATATAAGGGGGGTGGACATGTAACACCCGAAAATCTACTAAAAATAAAAGAAAATAAAAGCATAAAGTAAGCAAGTTGAAAAACATAAGTAGGGGCTAAAGTTGTGAAAAAGGAAAACTTTATTAATATAATGTTTAAAAAGGTGGCATGGCCGCCCACTACCTTTCTTCACCTACTAATTCGACATTTTGAAGAGAGAAGCAAAGCTTCCATCGATTCGAGAGAGAAGAAGAAGATGTGCTTATAGGTAAATTTTTCTTAAGTTTTGTTTTGTTTCAGCTCAGTTTTCAGCTTCGGGACCGATTCTTATGTGTTTGTGTGTGTTCGCTTGTGTGTTTTGCTGTGTTTAGGTGTTAGAACTCTTTATGCTCTCCGGTTTGAATGAGTTTTGCTCGAAGGCTATAATAGGTGAGTTCTAGGTCCCCGGTTTTTATTTTTTAAACTTGTTTTGGGGCTGAAAATGTATGTATCTAAGTTTTTATAACTCCTAGCATGTTACACCAAACGTTTATACCCCTGTTTATACGGGCAGATGTGTATTTGGGTATGCTTTGTTCGTATTTCAAAGTATAGGCCTGTTTTAGGTGTTTAGTATGTTAGAATGGGTTAAGAACATGTTAGAATGATGGTTGGAGTCTAAAAATAGTGTAAGTTGAGTTGAACAACTGCCCATACGCCTAATATAGTCCCTATGCGCCTAAGTGTCTGCCCATGCGCCTAGGATTTTTCCCATGCCCCTAAGTGTCTGCCTATGAGCCTAGGATTTTTCCCATGCGCCTAAGTCTGCCTATGCACCCAAGTTTGCCCATGCGCCCACTACTCATGCGCTCGAGTGGCTCATGCGCCTAAGTGTTAATGCGCCTAAGTACCATGCGCCTACATATTGCCCATGCGCCTGCATAGTGCCCATGCACCTGAGTTTTTCCCATACGCCTAAGTTCTTTCCCATGCACTAAAGTACCCATGCGCCTGCATAGTGCCTATGCGCCCAACATAGTGTTCATGCGCCTAATGCCTTAGAAATCTTCCTGAAATTTTAGGAAAATAGAAATTTAAAGACTAAGACCAGGGAGGTTTTGATGGTTATGAATGTTGGTGTTATGCATGTTTGAAGCCTGTTATGCATGTTCCATGTTATGTATTATTACGTGACTCTATGTGGTGTGTTATGATCATGTACGTAAAGTATTATCATAAATGAAGTGAAAGATTAAAGATAACAAAAAGTGGAACATAATGAATGAATGAAAGTCTTGCAAGCAAATGTATGGAGGTTCACAACTTATTGAGAAGTTGTTTGCTCAAGTGTGTGTGGTTTAGTTAACCCATGAGTATGCACACGGGGGTCAATCTTGGGGATTGACCAATATGTACGAAACGGGACCCTTGTCGCTTGCCCAGTACTGGAGTCAGCTTCTTGCACAATGTTGGGGGTTTATTTATAGACTTTGGCGAAGTACCAGCTTCATGCACAATGTTTGGGGTATTGCATATGACATTGGTCTCGATGAAAAAGAAAATATGTAGGGTAATGGAAGATAATAATAATATTATCTGAATGTATGTATGATAAAAGACCATGTACAAAAGAAAAGAAAATGTTTTAAATGAATGAAAAGTATTTTAATTTATAAAACTAGAACACACTCAGTAACGCTGACATTTATGCATTTTCAGTGGGCAGGTAACTTGTTGTTGAGGATGACACGAGAGTGAAGCTACTTGCCAAATAAGATACTGGCATCCATCTTGTGCATTGATGTTATTTTTGTCTTATAATGCACCTAAACCTTATTTTTTAACATAACATCGATGTATTATTTGGCAAAAGTGAATATTAATGCATGAGGTGGTTTTTGTTAAATTATTCCACTGCAAATGATTTTATTATCCTAATGTGTTTAAATAATAATGACGCTGTGAATGACCAACTGTAAGCGTCCCAGGAACGGGGCCTTAGATGAATATAGTACACTTATTACAGTACAAATAGGGTCTCCATATTTTAAATGCAAAACCAACAGCTCCTAATTCTAGGTCGTAAGGAGTGTAATTTTTCTCGTGCAGTTTGACTTGCCTAGAAGCGTAAGCATTAACCTTGTCGATTTTCATCAAGGCGCAACTGAGTCCTGTAGTAAGGACAGTATTGAAACACAAGACTGTTTATCCTTTAACAACTGAAACATTGCTTCCTCCTTATCGCCTTAATGGAAGTTCTTGTCTTTTTGGGTTCAGGTAGTCAACGGTTGAGCTATTTTGGAGATGTTTTCAATGAAACATTGGCAATAACATACCAGACCTAGGAATTATCGCACCTTACTTGGGGTCTTAGGTGCTTCGTAGTTCCTAGTGGGCTCAATTTTAGATGTATCAACATGTACGCCCTTGTCGTTCAACGCATGCCCGAGAAATTGCATTTCCCAGATCTAGAAGTCGCATTTTGAGAATTTGGTGTCCAATTTTCATTCTTGAGTAGCTCCAAGATTAATCTTAAAGTTGCTTGGGCCCATCCTTGGTTCGTGAATATATCAAGATCTTATTGATGATGACGATCACAAGTTTAACGAAACAGGGTTTGCACGCTCTAATCATGAGATCCACGAATACATATAATGCATTGGTTAACCGAAATAATATGACCATAAACTTGTAGTGATCATAACTAGTTCAAAATGAAGTCTTAGGAACATCATCACTTTTGATTCATTATCGGTGATATCCTAAATGTAACTCAATCTTCGAGTAATAGCTAGATCATTGGAACAAGTCGTAGATTCATGGACGTGGACACCAATTGATGATATTAAGCTTGTATAACTCTCGGTAGTCAATGCATAAACAGAAAGATCTGTCCTTCTTCTTGACAAACAAGACCAGAGCTCCAAAATGTGAGACTTATAAATTCTTTGTGTAACAACTTAGTCTTCTGAATCTTTTAGTTGCTCTGTTTGCTTCTCCGTCACATGTGCAAAGATTGTGTTATAACCTTTCCTTAAGTATTTCATGCCTTCATACATGTGATGATTCCTAGCATGGTATTGCACCTTTCTCCTTGAATCAATATTGTCTCTCGATTTTAAAGTGGAATACGAACAACTTTTTCAAACAATTTCTGCTTGATTGTTTGACAACCAATCCATTCTAATAATGATGTCGAAACTCATAAGAGTTACGCTAGTAAATCTTTGTCAAACGAGTGATTCGCCAAATTCAAAGTGCATCCTTGTTTTTTCTTATCAGTTCCGATTAGTTTACCATCGGCTAATTCTATCGTATGCTTAGAAGCCAAATATGTTGGTGTAATTCCAAGTAGTCGACTAAACTCACTAGACACAAAATTCCTATCCGCACCTATATCGTATATAATAATGACATAGTGATTTTTTATGGGAAACATACCTACGATAATGTTCTGGTCATGTCGGGCTTCTCCAACTCCAATCATGAAGGCTTGACCACATAGGCTGTTTCCACTACATTGCTTCAAGTTTGGACAATCCTTGCGGAATGCCCGCCAATTCCTAAAGCATCCCCGGTTGTTTCCTATTTTGGGGGAGGGTTGGCTTTCGACAATCCTTAATTGCATGGCGAAAATATTGGTCCTCTAAATTGATATAATATGCTACTGATTCTCGAGATCTGATCAAATCCTTAAGTTAATAATTGATTTGATAACTTGTAAACTATTATGGAGTCAAAAGTGATAGAAAACTATGATAAACGCATTTGCACAATCATACAAAGTAAACAAAGATGATTTGATGTTAGTAAGATGAAGAATAAATGCTCCTAGAAATAACACAAATGATCTGATCTCAATTCAGCAGAGTTTCATCATAGTTCCAAGAGATACAAAAGATGGAAATTGTGCTCCTGTTTATAAGCAAAACCTAGCACAATTACAATGACTCTTAAACAAAAGCTATTTCAATAAACATAGTAAATACATACAAAACTAAGCAGACAATAGTGAATGCCACCCTACTTGATTATCAATACTCCTCCTAGGGTGGCATTCGTCTGCCGAATCATCTTTGTTGAGATCCTATAAGTTCGTCTCTATCCTTCGAGTTAAGTCTCCAAATTTATTCTATTGATCTTCTTATTGCAACACTTTAATAGCTAGCCGCTTCACCTCCGAGCAAACACCTCTAGCTCGGTTAGCCACTCTCTCGAACAAAGTTGCCTCCTCCTTTGTCTCCGGTCCTACTCCATATTTGATTGGTTTCTCGCACAACACTTTTAGAACATCATCATTGAAGCTAAAGATCGCCATGGGATCGAACAACTATATCTCATCTATATTCTGAACATGCACTATTGGTTCGCCCGTTTGGTTATATTAGGACCATATGACGAACTTATGCAGTCTAGATGGTTGTTGATCTGGAATCCTTGCTCTCGTGGCGGTCTTTATTGGCTCGCACCTTTAAACAATCCTTTCTTTTCCGTTAGCCTAATCTAAATCTTTCTTCTACCTCTTCCTGACACCCTCCTACTATTCAAATTTGATAAAATTATTTAGGGTTGCCGTATGAACTCTCTCTTCTAAAATTTTCCCACGGCTACTTAGACCTGTGTTAATCAATGGGAACTCACCTAGCCTCGTCAAATGCCATATGGGTAGAGTATAAAAATGTTTCCTTACAGATACCGAATTTCTCTACCTTTTCTCTTTATAAGGTACATCTTCAGCTCCGGACTATACTTCGAGCTAATTATCAACTTGTAAGATTGTTTCCTAGCTGGAGTGTCAAAGTGTTAAAGTAGAAGAGTCTGCTATCCTGGATCTTCCTCCTTTCTAACCCAATCACCTTCATCCGCTTGCACCATATCCCTTTAAGCTTGACTTTCCTGAGAAAACTACGTCAACAGTTGTTCCTTAGCCTCATAGGTATCTAGCTCAAAATCATAATTGAACAACTGCTCGTCCTCCTTTTCTTCCTTCATCACATTAATTGGTACCGTAGATTCAGCTCGAGCCTCTCCTTCCATATTTGTTGTAACCATTCCTTCATTCCCTATATCTCTATTAAAATCCTTGGTTTTGTAACCTGTAATCCACCTGTAACCTTCAGTTCTCCTTCACATATTACCACCGTTGCACCACTTTCAACCATCTTTATCTCTCCACTTACAACCTTCTCAATCTCACTGCTTGCAACCTTCTCTGTCTCACCACTTCCAACCTTCTCCGTCTCACCGCTTCCTAACATCTCTGTCTCACCTCTGTTATGAACTTCCAAGTCTACATCATAATCAAAGTCAGAGTCTCCTACGAATCATTCCATAAAATCTCCTTTGTCACCACCTGCCTCCTCAGATATCCGCAGCTTGGTCCAGCACCAGTTGCATCCGCACCGCTAGTTCCTACCCCACCTAGACAAACAACTTCCTCCAGCCTTGATACCCCCTAACATCTTCATGATCATCGCATATCATGTCAATTTCATCATTTCATCAATATCCTGCTCAGTGAGAGGAAGAGACATGTTCATGGCTTTCTTTAGTTCATTCACCTACTGCATCAAGGTTTTCATCATCCCTTGCTGCTCCAGGATGATTTTGCATATATTGTTTATCTCCTCCTCTCAATGCGTCTATCTATGTTCCATGTTCACGAGCTTCGTTTTCATCATACTAAACTTGTTAGCTAGGACATCATTGACGTTTCATATCACATGCTCATCAAATCCTAATTACTCCACCCTTTTCTTCTTTTGGGGTTTAATAACCTCAGGTTACTCCTCCCGTAACACTTGTTCTTTCCTTTTCATCCTCCTTTCCCTAACAAATTATGCAAGATTGGTGTTGGTCTCTCAACACAATATTTATCTCATAAACTCACTAAGTCTCGCTCGGTTGATGAAGCGGAATCTCAAACTAAGTTGATAATATTATAATAAGTTAATGAACAGAATAAATGATTTTCAAGTTACTTGTATATATTACTTCTCAAGTTAGTTTTACAAGACTCTTACAAGTATGGTTTGATGCGTTACAATGACAAACTATATATACTACTATCTACAGCCGGTTATACTTAGATAACCAGCTGGAATGTATAACTAGACAAATACTACATTGCTAAAAGTAAAACATCTATGATAAAATACTATCCTAGGATTAGGTAGTCATGACAAGTACATGACTTACCTTTTGTCACTAACTAAAGATAGTAATTATACTAATTGATAAAGGTGAACAGTGGAATAAAGTATGGTCAACTACATAGGTGTGAGAAAGTGCCATGCAGTATATCAGAGGTTGTTAGCGAGTGGCAGACAACCCATACCTTTGTCCACTGGTCATAGTTGGTTCTTCTGAAGTTAAATGGCTTCAGAAGAATAAGTTCTTCTGAGGCCATTAATACTTAGAAAGAATCAACTTCTTCCAAGTCTTCTTCAAGTCTTCAGGACTTCATTCTTCAGAAGACTTTGCCTTGGATCTTCTAAGTTGAACACTTCGGAAGTAGAACTACTTAGTCTTCAAAAGACTTAGAACTATCTTCAAAAGTTCTTCATATAATTTGGAAGGAAAACTACTAACTCTCTGAAGACTTAGTTTTCCTTCGGAAGTTCTTCAAACTTTAGGCTTCAGAAGATCTTCAGCTTTTCTTCGGAAGAGTTGCTTTAGCTTCGAAAAACTTCTTCAATTGCACTTCAAAATTCTTCCAAGTGTTGTTTTAGCTGCACCAGCCTCATATGATCTAACAAACTCACCCTAGGCTGATGCTACAAAAACATCACTTCCTTCTACTCCTTAGGGTCTTTAACACCTGGGAGAACAAATATTTGTATGTCTTCTTGTTCTTCCCTAATGTAGTGCTAAGGAGTTTGTACAAGTCATTGGTTGATAGTAGATCGAGTCTGTCGCTCTGAATGACATGTACACTTTACTGTGGCCCTCTGAAGAGAGCTAGTTGATGGGAATTGGAATCATATTCCCATCTAACTATAGGGTTAGAGGTTGGGCCTTCAACCATCTGATGGAATGTTCTTTCTTTTATGGTTGTGCCTTCTTCTTCATATTTTTCTCTCTTTTTCAACTCTTCTTCAGTCTTGGCCTTCTTTGTCAGTTCAGCCAGATGAAGACTACTCAGATGATTTCTTATATGGGCAGCTACCTGAGAATTTGAGGGATCGGGGAATGGTTTCTCTACTAACTCAGCAATGTCGATTTTGCTAGAGCGTAGCAGAGATGAAGTATTTAGCCTGTTCACTTCACCATTCTCTCACCGCAAAGTTGTGAGAAGGTTCATCTGACCTCCACTTGATAATTCTCCTTCTAGGATTTGAGGGGTTCTATTGGCAGCTTATCCCCCTTCCTAGTATCTAGTAGAGTCACCACCCTCCTTATTAACTTCTTCTCTTCTACCTTCAGAGTGTCTAAATTAGTTGCAAGAAGTTAAAGAAAATGGTCCAGTGTTCCCCTAGGTAGATCAAGGAATGCATCTATTATGGGGGAAATGGAAGAGTCATCAATATACTTCAGCTTAATTAACTCTTCTTCATAAGAGATGTTGCTCAAGGTTGTGCAATTAATGAGCTTTCTTTTGATCTCCTTGAACTCTTCTATGGTCAGGGGCTTAGAAGGTTCAGAAGATGGTCTTAGTAATGATTGGGTTCGGGGTTGTGTTTTGGGTTTAAGGATAAGTGGTGGTGTTGGTTGTTAGGAAGTAGAAGGTGAGAGTGTAGGTAATGCTGATGGTGTGGGTTAATGGGTGTAAGGCGTTGGTTCAGTTTTGATCAAGATGGGAAAAGGTGAGGGCATAGGTTGTGATGTGGGTGTTAGTGTTGGTTTGGGTGCTGGTGGTGTTTGGTGCCATCCTCTAAACACTAGATACTTATGATACCTCCTGTAGTGATATCACTGACATGTTGTTGTAGGGTATTTTCTGACATGGGTCCTACTTGCCAGCCGGTGAAGCCATGTGCTTTGAGATAGGCCTTCATCCATATCTTATCTCCCACCTTTTTGGTAGATGCAAGTGTTGCCTCTTCCTCCTTCGTCTTTTTCTCTCTTAGCATCCCCTGGCAGTCTTCTTCCTTTCAATGGTGATTTGATCTTGTTCTTTAGAGAATAGAAACAAGATAGTCTCATTATCATGTGGTGCCATCTTGTTTTAAGAATAGCCTCTAGAGTAGAGAAAAACTATTTTTCCAACCTATCTCTTTCCATAGCATCTGACTTCCTTTTCTTTTCATCCTTCTCTTTATCCTACCTTGTTTCTTCTCTTTCCTTTTGCAGCATGGTTGCCTTATCTAACTTCACAAGCTCATCAAGTAGGAGTAGAACTATTTCTTTATTGTCTACTCCCAGGCTGATGAACCTGTGTATTGCCTTCACTATTTTTTGGTTGTTGATACTTTCTTGGGCGGTTGTTGCTGCCTTGCTGCTTGCAGCCAACAGCTTTCCGATATCGACTCTTCCTTTTCTTTTGAGCTTCTCCAACCTTTCTTTTTCTAGTAGCTCCTTAACAATGGGCTTCCTCTTCCCCTTAGGACCAGAGGAAGATTCAGCCTTTGGAGACTCAGGCTTTGAGGGTTTAGGTTGGGGAGAGTGGGGTTGGACTTGTAGTGGTTGAGATAGAGGAGTTGCAAAGAAGTCCTCATTTTTTACCTCAAAGGCTAGATCAAGAATGGCCTTTGTGATGAACATGTCATCGGACATGGGAGATTGTTCCATGTTTCCTTCCACAACTTGTAGTTCTATTTTAGAAGAAAATTGAACTATACTACATGTCCCTTTCCAAATCGGTTCCAGGGCATGGGTCTTCATATGCCCTTCGAAGTTAATCTCAGATTTAATAGAGACCTTAGGTTGACCAATTTTCCCTTTAGAGGTAGGTGGTGCACTCAACCTTTGAAGCTCTTCAGTTCCAAAGTAGGCAACAACTACATCTGGGGATGGTTGTTCAAGGGAGGAGCTTATCACAAATTTGTTTAGAAACATGTTAAGGTCGATAAGCATCCTTGGGTCCACTTGAATTGTAATGGGAGCTGGTTAAGGTAAGATAAGTGCAGGGTGTTGCTATGCAAGATAATAAGAAGAAGTGATATCAATGGAAGTTGTTGTGATGGCAAGGCTTGGTTCCACATGTTCTTGTTTCTATACATTCTCCCCCTTTTTGGTAGCATCATCTTGAGAAGTAGATGAGCTAGAGGAAGAACTTAAGGAAACTTGTGTATGTACATGCCTAACAGTCTTTTTAATTTGTGTCTCAGCTAGTTGAGCGTAGACATTTTCAATCTCAAGTTACTGAATGGCAGATCTATCTTCTAAAGTCCTAACCTTGAATTCAAGGTTTGAGACTTTAGAAAGTAGGTAACTGATTTTTGAGTTGTAGACTATCCTCATATTCTTTTGAAAAATCATTGGGAGATGAGATAACATACCGGGTATGTTCATCATCACCACCAGATGTGGTTTCTTGGCACCCAAGATACGCTTGCGTAATGATGTCTCTTTTAGAGTCATCAATGGGCAAGGTTGCCGCATATTCAGTCCCATTTATTTTACCACTGTCCTGAGAAGCTGATGAATCATTCTCAGTAGTGGCAGCTGAATGTGTATGAGTCACCTCCACTCTAGTTGGACTCACCTCAGTTTGGGCTGGCTGATGTGGGCTAGATAACAGGGGTTCCCAGGGCTCAGTTGATCTAAGGAGTGGTGTGGTAGATCAACATCATCTCCTTGAGTGAACATAACATCTTCATCAGGTTGGGTTAGTAGGTCAAGAAAGGATTCAGTGGTTATTTCTAATGACCCAGGACCTTGGTCAGCACCTAATGGTTCTTCTTTTATAGCAGTTGAACCAGTGATGCGGTTGTCCCATTTTTGCTTTTTAGAGGAGTGTCAGGACTCACCCTGAGGGCTTATGGCTTGGGCAATGGGATCATCATGTTGAGACTGAGGAGAATTGATGCTGATATTGAGGTCAATTATGGAGGATGGTTGGACCTCTGGCTGAGTAGGAGCCCTTTGTTCTACTCTTGCCATTTTGGTTTCAATAGGGGGGAGTTATTCAATTAGATAGATTGAACAATGGTTTGTTTGGGGGGAGGGTCTTTGGTATGTGAACTTGATAGGGTAGGAAGAAGTAATTGGCTATGAAGTGGTGGTGTCTGGTGTGGGTTCATCACCTGCTAGTTCTGCAAGGATGTCACAAGGAGCCATAGGCTTAAGCATACTTGGAAGTAGATTAGTGAACTTTCAAGTAAAGTTAATTGATATCTTCTTTAGCATGTTGAAGATACCCGACCTCATTTGGGGAATCACTAGAACATTTGCATATTGAAGTTTATCTTGATCCAACTCACAATTGATTATATGCTGGATAAACCTGGGATACATGTAAAATGTATTTCTAATAAGATTACCTCTCAGGTTACTTAGCACAAATTGAGAGTAGTTGAATAGAAGTCCTTTTACCAACCCATGGTCTAGGTAGCCCAAATCATATGGAAGTTGATCCCAACCCCCTGATTTGTTAGGCAAGCTATGTAGAACGATATGTAGCAAGAACTTCCAGTTGTAAGAAGAGTTGAACTTGTACACTATAGACATGCTTACATCTCCTCCATACCCCATTAGGGTGTAAGTGTCCTCTAAATCAAACTTGGGGAATTCAGTGGGGGCTCCTTTATTATAGATTTCCAGATGCTCCCTAATGATTGTTTCACTTATAGTAATCTCCTATCCTAGATTCTAGACCTGATAACCCTTTCATCGTTGATCATGACATTTTGACAATTTGCCCAGAATTTGGCCATGTGGTTTGAATAGATGGTAGGGTTAACGGTTAGAGTAGTGAAGTATGCAGAGTGGGTTAGGAATTGAATGATGGGGGTAAAATCTTCATCATTTGAAGAGTCAAGGATGTTGACTTGGTTGTGTTGGGGATTCAAGACCATTGTTTGTGAAGATACTGTTGGATTGAAGAAATTTGAGAAACTGTGAAGCAGATAGTGAAATTTTAGGGCTTTTACAGTGGTAAAGATTTTAAAGAAAGAAAGTCAAATGTATTTAAATGGTGAGTAAAATGCCAAACGGATAAGGTAAAAGAACAGTTTAGGTTCCGATTTGACAGAGGCGGTAAGATAAACCATTTAAAATATTATAACAATCATGAATAAAATCTTACATTTTACAGAGTGGGGCCCAAAGATTTCCGTTACAGAGTAAAGTTGTTCTTCAGAGAGTAAAGTTTCTTCCAAGAGAACACTTGTGTTTCTCTCCCAATTTTATCTTCCGAAGCCACTTTTACTTCTGAAGCAAAATATGTCTCAAAGATGAAAATTTTGCTTCCGAGAGTAAAGTTCTATTCCGAGAAAAGAAGTTAGTAACCTTCGAAAGGACATTTGATCTTTAATCAAAGAGTCTTTTGAGGGTGAAAACTCTTTGGAAGAGAATACTTGTGTAGAGGTATTTGCCTTCGGAAGATAGTTAAGGATCTTTTCTGAGGGTAAATTTCTCTTTGGAAGAATTCATACTTAGAAAATTTGGAGAAAAACCTTTTGTGATAGGGCTTAGATTGTAAAAAGACAATTTAGACAGAACATATTTTCAAAAGATTTTCAAAAGAGATTAACTCAGTCAATGTTGATCATCCCAATAGCCATAATTGAATACTTAAATCTTTTTTCATCAAAGGCTTTTGTGAACAAATCAACATATTGTTCATTTGAATCAACTTCGACTAGTTTCATTAAGTTCTTCTCATTTATATCTTGAATGAAATAATACCTGATGTCAATATGCTTTGTCTTAGAGTGCTTGACTGCATTTTCTATGATTGAAATAGCATTCTTGTTGTCTATATGGATAGGGGTCTCCATGAAGTTGAAACCATAGTCTAATATCTGATTCTGAATCCATTAAAGTTGAGACAGCAGCTTGCAGTAGCAATGTATTCAGCTTTAGCAGTTGATGTAGAGACACATGATTGCTTCTTGCATTTCCAGGAGATGATTCTTCCACTAAGAAATTGAAATCCTCCTTATGTGGATTTCTTGTTAATGTTGCAGCATCCATAATCACTGTCAATGTAACTATAAAGATTAAAATCCTTGTTCTCAGGATACCAAAGGCCTAGTTTGGTAGCTCCTTTGAGGTATTTAAGAATTTCTTGATAGAAATTAGGGGAGACACCTTAGGATCAGTCTGATATCTTACACAGATGCATGTTGGAAACATGATATAAGGTCTACTTGCAATGAGATACATTATAGATCCAATAATTGCCCTATACTGATGTTGATCAGTATCCTCCCCCTCAAGGTCAGGGCAAAGATTATGGTTTCTGGGTATGGGTGTCTTGGCTGATTTACAGTCCTTCATTTCAAATCTTTCTAAGATGTCCTTGACATACTTAGATTGATTGATGAAGAACCCTTCTTCCATCTGCTTCACTTGAATTCCATGGAAAAAATCCGTCTTTCCCATGGAACTCATTTCAAAATTCTTCCTCATGATGCTTTTAAAGTCATTGAACATTTGGTTATTAGAGGAACCAAATATGATGTGATCAACATAGACTTATACAAGAAACATGTCCTTCCCAGACTTCTTTATGAACAATGTCTGATCTATAGTGCCTCTTGTGTAGCCAATCTTTAGAAAAAACTGAGACAATGTCTCATACCACAGCCTAGTTGCCTGGTGTAACCCATAAAGAGCTTTATCCAGTTTGCACATGTAATTAGGGTGCTGTGGGTCTTCAAATCCAGGTGGCTGGCACAAATGACTTCTCTGTTGATATCCCCATAAAGAAATGCACATTTGACATCAAGTTGATGGACTGTGAAGTTCTTCGATGCTACAAAAGCAAGGAAGATTCATACAGCCTCTTGTAATAGGTGCAAAGACATCATACCTTCATCTTGTGTGTATACTTGAACTACAAGTCTAGCTTTGTTCTTTATGATCAAAACTCGATCGTCTCCTTTTTCTGAACACCCACTAAGTGCCAATAGGGACTTGACCAGGTGGCAACGGACATAGGTTCCATACCTTTTATCTCTTGAATTGAACTAACTCCTCCTGAATTGCTTCAACCTAATTGTTGTCCTTGAGAACTTCTTCCACCTTCTTAGGTTCCATTTGAGAGATAAAGCATGAGTACAAGTTGACATTCCCATATGAGTGTATCTCAGTTCTCACCGCTTCTGAGACATCCCCAATGATGTTCTCAGCTGGATGACTGTTGTGTATCCTGAGCCTGGGAATCACATCTACTTGAATAGACAGATCCAAGTTTGAAAAGTTTTGCTCAGGATTATGAATATTAGTTCCCGTTGATGTCTCTCACTCATTCAATGAGGATTGATTGAATGAATGTGTGGCAGCATCAATGGTATTTTGTTATGAAGTAGCATTAACAGTTGCCTATTCCTCCAGATTACTATCTTCATCAGCTTGGTGTTGAAAGTTAAAGTTTTTAGCTGATGAGTTTTGAGGCTTAGTTGACTGAAAACATGTTGAAGCACCACTAGTTCCTGGGATGTTTTAGCTCTCAGTAGTAAGAGCTTGCTCCTCATGTCTTCTTGGATAAATTGGAATAAGTCTGGGTAACTCAAACAGTTGATCATCAGATGAGTAATTTTGAATTCCTGTTTCAGCTGAAACATTCCTGCAAGATGGTTTAGAATAGTGGGGAACCAACTCTAAATCAAAGATATGATCAGGGCCATTCCCCTTAACACAATGAGTGTGCTCATTTACAACAATGTTGTGTGACTACTCAAATTGTTGATTCTTAATGTTGTGTACTCTATAGGCTATAGAGCTTAGGGAATACCTAACAAAGATAGTATCATCTGACTTTTCAGCAAATTTTGCTAAATTGTCCTTTGTGTTAAGTATGGTACACCTGCTGCTAAAGGACCTTAGAAAGCCAATGAACGGTAGCCCCTTGTTCAATAGTTGATAAGGGGTTTTTCCATGGGGCTTAACAATGAGAACCCTGTTCTACACATAACATGCAGTGTGGACTACATCTGCCTCGAAAGTTAGAGGCAATTTTGAATCATCTAACATAGTTCTTGCAGCCATAATAAGTGTTTTGTTCCTCCTCTCAGCAACACCATTTTGTTGAGGATTTCTAGGAGCACTATATTGTCTGGTAATTCCTTTTGAGTTACAGAATGAGTCAAGAACTTGATTCTTAAATTTAGTCCCTTGATCACTTCAAATTATTTTTACCATGTGATCATTTTGATTTTATATTTTAAGAATAAAAGATTTTTATCGTTTTAGCAGTTTCATCCTTAGTTCTTAAAAAGAATACCCAAGTGAATCTTGTAAAATCATCAACTACGACAAGGCAATATGATTTCCTTCCATTGCTCATTATAGTTGTAGGACCAAATAGATCCATCTGCAATAAGTGTAATGCAGTGGTGATGGAATTAACCTCTTTGGATTTTAGGGATGCCTTGTGTTGCTTCTTTTTAGACCAGCAACACAGTTGTCTCTACAGAAAAAACTCCTTTTAGGCACACTATGTACCAAGTTATTTTTAACCTATTTATTCATGGTTTTAAAATTAACATGACACATTCTTTTATGCCAAAGAGTTGACTCATCATCATTAGCTTTGGAAAGAAATCATGATACTTCACCCAGTGCGGAAGCATTGTTCATATCCAGAAATGTATCCTTCGACTTCACTACAAACTGAACAGGACCACCATCAAAATGTTGAAGTTATTATAGGAGAGATCTGTTCCCAATCATGTGTCTAGAGCATGCACTGTCCACAATCCAAATATTTCCATTCTTGTCATGTGGATGTCCCTGCAAGCAAGGTGAAATGATTAGTTACTATTAGAAGCCCATGCCTTATTGGTCTTGGGCTTTCCAATCTAGATGACATAATTGAACCAAAATATATGCATGGGTTCAACTATTGTTTGTGAAGAAGAGGTTTAGGTTGTTGTATCTTGTCTGATATTCAATTCCATCCTATGATTGATCATTGTAGATGAGCCTGAAGAGGCTTGAGCAGCATAAGTTGCTTCCGAGGCTTGTTTGTTCTCAAAAGAAGTTATCACCACCTTTTCTTTCAAAGTAGTCGTCTTCTTGGAAGATTACAAAGGATTCCTTTTATTCCTTTGTTTATTATGTCTTCCGAAGCTAAAAGCAACTTGGCTTCGGAAACAAGCTTTCCTTTCTTTAGTACATGAACCAAATGATAAGGTCCAAATATGAAACTTTCCTTAACTCCTTCTTCCTTAACATTGTTTGCATAGTGTTTGCTTGCTGGATTGTGGTAACAATCTTTAGCCATATGGTTATGTAGGCCAAAAATAATGCATTCAATGGTAACTTTGATTAAGAATTAGTGATGTTGTTTATTGAACCTCTTGCCTTCTTCAACAGCCTTCCCTTTTAACTTCAGATTCTTCAACTAGATAGGAGTACTGTTTTTAACTTAGACTCAACCACCTTCTTGGTAGTTTTTATTGTTTCCCCGATCTTGTTCTTTCTATCTTTGGTGGTCAGAGGTTGATCATCAGCTGTGTGGATGAGGTTTTCCCTGCCTTGTCCTTCACTGTGGTGGTCACCATTATTGCATCATTCTTCTTCTTATTGGGCAGTCGGGCAATAGTTGGAACCTCTTACTCATTTGTACCGCATCTTGGTTGTCTGATAGACACATAAGAGTATGGTGGAGCAGTTTCATTGGTTCCTAACCTACTTTTGTTTTGATAACACACCTTTGAGTGGGAGGATGATGCAAGGATGGAGTTAAAGTTATGCTCTTGAATAGCATACTTCTTTTCTTTAGCCTCAACTATTACTACCTGGGATTGAGCCTCAGTCAACTTGGAGACTAAGTCTTTTATTTTAGCCCTGTAGTTTGAGTGTTCATGTTTTAAAGAAGATACAGTTTACTCTAACTCTTCTTTTGAATTTGTAGTCAAATTCTACTCTCTTAAAATCAGATTTCAGTATGTTTAAGGACTCAATATCAGTTTTAATTTCCATGTTGCAGTCCTCATACATTTTAACCTTAGCTCTACAGGATGGAGTACAAAAATGGTCTTATACCTTGGGGTCTTCGGTTCCAGCCATGAGAGCTTGAGCAGGGGTGACATCTTGCACCATGAAGCTCCAATCGACCACTTGAACAACAACTGCAGTTTGTTGGTCAGTTGGCTTGGTATGCTGGGAGGCTTGAGTTGCTTTATCATTGGATGTTGGAGCCTTGGATTCCCTACAAAATGAACAAGTTGGTCACAGTTGTAACACTTGGCTTTTGATTTATCAAACCCAAATTTGTTGTTGGTTGGGTTCTGTGACAATTTCCTTTTAGTTCTCTTAAAGAACTTCTTTGCTCTGTAGGTTAAAAGAGCCATCTATTGGACAATGTCCGTATATTCCATGTCATCTGGGCTAACACACTCTAGATCATCAAAATAGAATTGAAAATCTTTAGAGTGTCCATTTCCTGAAAGAAAAGCATAGCTATCCAGGAAACGATTTTATTGAGCTTGTTGAGACCTGGGTGTCTTAGGAAATGTGATGTAGGGCCTCCTAGAGGAGTATGATGGCTATTGGTTTTAGTTCAGGTACATCCAGGGCTGGGGAGTTCTTGATCCTTTTGCAACATGTAGAGCATTGCTGAGAGGAGGGTTTGAGCTTATGTTCACCTAATGGCCCTTTTGGTCTTCATCTCTATATGGTATCCATCAAGGATTCCATATAGTTCAGTCATGATGGGTTGTTTAGATTCTCAGTTCTCTTGATAGAGACATAATAGAAAGTCTATTTATGAGGAAGTGCACTCATTAACTTTCTTATATGTCTCTCTTCTCAAGAGTCACACCCATAGATTGAAAAGATGTGATTAAGTCTGTGCACCTAAAGTATTGTTAGCTCAAGGTCTCACCAACAATATAAGTGAAGTTTTCAAACTTCTGCTTCAAACATCTTTCTTTGACTCTTTGGATTCTGAAGAACCGGAGTATATTAACGTTAAAGCATCAAAGAGTTCTTTGGCTGACTTGTTGTGCTTAAAGCGTACCATTATGGAGCTTGGTATAGCAGTAAGCAATATAGTCATTTCTTTGCAATTGATGTCCATCTTCTTGAAGTCATCATCTGAGTAGTCTTTAATAGCTTTCTCAATCATAGCACCATTACCAGTTAGAGATGCTACCATTGGCTTGTAGGGACCATGACTTACTGATATCCACATTCGTCTATTTTGATACTTGATAAAGCCTTCAATACGTTGACACCAGGCACTAAAGTTATCAGGAGTAGGACTTGGGGCCTTTGTCATGGTTCTCATCTCAGTCTCATAAAATTTCTTCTTGATGTGAAGTGAGTAAGTATGAAAATAAGGATGATTTGGGATGGTTAGATCTCATAATAAAGAGCCGAAGAAGCTCTGATACTAATTGAAGGATCGGTGTTGGTCTTTCAACACAAGATTTATCTCACAAACTCACTAAGTCTCACTCGGTTGATGAATTAGAATCTCAAACTAAGTTGATAATAATATAATAAGTTAATAAACATAAGAAATGATTTTCAAGATACTTATATATGTATTACTTCTCAACTTAGTGTTACAAGACTCTTAAAAGAATGGTTTGATGAGCTATAATGACAAACTATATATACTACTATCTATAGCTAATTATACTTAGATAACTAGCTAGAATCTTCAACTAGACAAATACCTCATTGCTAAATGTAAGACATCAAAGATAAAATACTATCCTAGGATTAGGTAGTCATGACAGGTTGATGACTTACCTTTTGTCACTAAATAAAGATGGTAATTGTACTAATTGATAAAGGTGAACAGTGGAATAAAGTATGGTCAACTACATGGCCATGGGAAAGCGCCATGCAGTATATCAGAGGTTGGCTACAGATTTCAGACAACCCATACTT
>BJCN01004222.1:0-11959 GCA_018326445.1 Flaveria brownii | reverse complement strand
AAACCAGAAATAGATGTGAAGTGATTTATTCTTTATGTTTAGCTTTCATAGTATAAATATCTCTCACTTGTATAGTTTTAAGGTTAACTAGTAAGCCCACTTGTTTATCTGTTGATTATAACAATTTGTACTTAAAAAAGATTAATCAAGTGTATAATTTGAAAGAACTTCGTGTGTCGTTTTTATTCCTCGAAGTATATGTATTTGTTAAGTAAGAAAGTTGACTTAGATTCTATATTTGTCATATGCCATCAAACAGAGTAGTCTTTTTTGGTGTCCTTAAACCAGATCCAACAATCCATCTCTAACTAATTAGCGGAACAACTTCTCCCAAATTGTTTTCAATTACAATGTAAAAATCTTCTAAAGGAACAATATGATTGTCCAGACTCGGGTTTTAGCATTTTCTTTAAAAAATGATTCTCATTCATATTTTCAATATGCTTCATAAAAATTGAAAGAATTTTTGGAGAGCCTTTGCCATCTACTTTTTTTTTATCAGTGAATTTACTCCTGAAAGAGTTCTATAGTATCCACTTGGGAATGCACATATTTATTCTCATTTTGGTAGCTATGATAACTACTTTTCTTTCTACTAGTGGTCATTATTTTAAACTAAAAGTACAATGCCCATATTAGAATTATCCGACTCTAAAACTTCACAAACTAATTGCTAGAATGAATCCTAATTTAGGCATATATGCTAGCACGTGCATATAAGGCACTACACATTGTTTCACTCAACTTTCTTTACACCATCTTTTTATACGAGTATGATAATTCTAGGAATGCACTAGTACAATATGTGTACTGTTACACTATCCAGGAGTAATTTTACATTCTTGTCATTCATCGTATCTTAGGTAATTAATTTCAGCGCAAATATCCAAATTTAGTCACACGTACTACCTTTTACATCATACTTTTAGGTTAGACTATTAAAGTATCCCCTTGTCCTTGGTTCCTTTGTAAAGTCTTCGATTGAACACTACGCTACTATCAAGAGCAGTACAGTTTGAGTTCAAGTATTTATCCCTATACCCGGATCCTTCAAGCCATATGCTCTAATTTCAATTTCTAATGCCCACATTTTATTAATTTAATAAAAAAAATACCAGAGTTTAAGCGCCAAATACCAGGATTTTTCAAAAAAAAATTGGTTATTTTTGTAATGAACGTACATTGTAACTATCATAATATTTCTTATATGTACATGTTCGATACATCTTAGCAGAGATTTGATTTCCATTAGCCTTCCAACTTCAAAAGTTGACCCTAACATGCCCTCAATATTTCAAGTTTTGTCGTTTATTGTCGAGATAAAGTTATTTTATTATCCTTAACTAGTTCATACGTAATTAGTTCTTATATTTTCTTAATGATGAAACCTAGGGCGCATTTTTAATAATCTAACAAGCTTTATGTTGCACCTTCAAAATCTTAGGGAGAACACTTACGTGGGGTGGATGTCTTCATGAAATTATTAAGTCACATGTTGTTTTCGTGCTTAACTAATGATGCATGGATGGAGTATAGGCAACACAAAAATTTATATTTATAATCATATCGGGCTAAGAGATGCATGAACAAGCCAAAAACGAATATATAAATTCAATTGTGAATCCCAAAACTTACTTTGTATTTTAATCAATACTTTTTGATACAAAAACCAATAAATAGTTTTGAGTTTCAGAATGTTATTCGTCCAACTTTTACATTTTTGTGCATTATTTATATTTATTTCGATGAAAATGTGTATCATATATTAGTGGAAAATGTAAAATACCGACTTGAGAGAATTCAATAACCAAATGTGTCTTTCACGTAACAAGGACATATCACGGACTTAGAATTTTTTTTCTATAAGGGTCGATAATTTGTAGTCACACAATAAAAAAACATAAAATCAAGTTAAAACTCAAATATATAATAGAATACGTTAATCGTCATTAGAAAATATGATAGTAAATATGTAATCACAATGCGTCAATCGTCACATAATCGCAGATGTTGATTAACTAATCATCCCTACAATTGCCGCTAATATTCTAATGTTGTAAATTGTAATTGAATTGTTTATTAACTATTAAGCTAATTAGTTTATGTTTGGGCTGATACAGTAGAAGGCTTAATTTTTTTAAAAACAGCTCTTATGTGTATGGGTGATTAGGTTTATAAGAATGAATGGAGTAAATAGCTTAATTTTATAAGTAGCTATGGTGTTTATAAGAAATGTTATCATGTGTGTTAAATAGTTTATGATAGATTTATACTTACATATTTAAAAATCTTAAAACTGTTTTTTCTTGTAGTCGTCACCAACTTCTTTTAAAGACCGGTGTCAAAATTTTATGCTGATCAGTGTCCAAATTCCGTATGGTCACTCATATTAGATCGCATATATACACAAAACGAAGTAAACTTTCATGGAGTGCGGCCAACTCCATAATTAATACCAGGCATATACACTCGGCTAGTTATTATAAAATGGAGAGAGTTGGTATTGGCCCATAAGATCGAGTAAGTGGATAAAGCTAGGCTTTGGAGCCATGTAAAAAAATAGGGCTCCCATTATTTTAGAGGAAAGTATAGATTTTAGGGGGTTTTTCTTTAATGTTGGGGTCTTTATTAGGGCTACCAAACGTTTTATAAATAGTTCATGAACTCTTCAGCGAAAAGTTCATGTTAGTTAATCTTTTATTAATAAATAAAAATAAATTCGGACACTTGTCACCATTTAAGGCATCTAATAATTGGTTTTTCCGCTTCTCGCTCCTCTTCATTATGAATGTATAATAACTATTTATTAATTAATAACTATCCATAATTAAAATTTCAAATATGTTAATTTAAAATTTTTGAATATGTAATACATGGGTTTATTCAATCCGTATAATACATAATATTTAAAATATAACTCTTTATATTATAAACTATTTAGCAGTAAATTTATTTAGCACGTGTATTACACGTGATTGTAACCTAGTTTAATAAATATACAAACACGAATAAGAAAAATTATGTTAGTTAAGTTAAACGAACGAACACGAAAAGAAACCGCGTTCGTTCACTTATGTTCGATAACGTGTTATCTTCATTTGTATCTATTCATTTAAAGATTTTATATTTTATATTTTTATTTGACTGGTTTAATTTTAAAAAATATGAAACACTGCCTATTCTATATGTCTTCACCAAGATTCTCCATTTACTCACTTTCAACTTCTGTTTATGCTAAATTTTAACAAACTTCTAAAATTTTTGTGTTATTTAAAACATTCATAGTAGGTTCTTTACATTTTCGTGAGTGAAGTGCTTAAATTATATGAAATGATTATTAATTATTGGGTAAGTACAAGTAAGAGAAAATTTACTATTCTTGTGTAAATTTAAGAAAACACTATTTACTCCTTATAAACTTTTTCTAAAATTTTTTTAAAGTGGTTGTGACTTATGAATGGAGTAGATAGAAAAAATAATGATAAAAATATAAAAAGTATTACTTAATAAAAAATGAGGGAGATTACTAATTTTTAGAGTAATTATAAGATAAATATAAGAAAGCTAGTGTAAATGCTCTTATATGTATAATAATTATTTCAAGTATATTCTAGTAATTATGTTTAGTTTTTGTTAAAATTTGACCAACTTTCATTCGTGTATGTTTAAATTCGTAAACCTTTTTTTGTGTTCGTTAGTCTTTATTTGTGTTCATTTATGACTGGTAAGTGTTCGTGAACATTTCATGAATAGTTCATTTCTTTAATGAACGAACACGAATAAAAAAACTCATTCGGTAAGTGTTCAATTCATGAACAACTTCTTTTACTTAATTAACGAATACGAAAAAGCCTTATTCGCATTGGTTTGTTTCGTTTACAGCCCTAGTTTTTGTTTTGGCTTCAAAATTTCTCATGTATGAAAGATAAAAGAGGTTGTCAATGAAACTAGGAATCGTGGAAAGCGGGAGTCAGTACTTTAGGGTAAAAGAACGATGAAAATGAGAATCATACATCATTTTTGCGAGGAACTAGGGCAAATGAGAATGAGAGAAGACCAATGAGTTTGAGAATTGCATATCGCTATTGTTGGTTGAATCATTTGAAATTTATCAATCTAACATAGTTAAGTCCTTAATTCGATATATCAGTAAAGTAATTAAGTGTAACATGTGAAAATTAAATTTAAAAAGTGTATATATATAAAAACAAAACATAATACGAATAATGAATAAGATTAGTAAAATTTAAATTAAAATAATAATCATATTATTTTCAAGGGGCATTTACATATTTTCAATTCCTCATATTATTAATTACATATATCTCCAAATCAAAAAATTAATTACATATAAACATATATATCCATTTCATTAAAATTAACATATTAAAGAATTAATTACCCTAAATTTTACAAATAGAACTTTATATATTTTTTCCTAAGATCATAAATTGCATATTACCCTACGTTCGAGTCTTCTGTATAAATAAAATCAACAAAATTACATCTTCAAATACAAACATCTAAAACTTTATCTGAAAACAACAATCATGAAAAATCAAAGTTACATCTTCAAATACCAAAATAATAGCCAAAGCTTTAAACAATTATAAATTAAAAAATCAATATGTATACCTCCTTTAAAAAATAAGGATAAAATAATTATTTAATAAGTTTATTTTAATGATATTAAAAAATATGTAATATATGTGTTTTATAAGGAAAAATATGTAATGATTTTTGGACTTGGGAAAATATGTAATTCATCGTCTTAAGAATTGTGACTTTATAACTATGATTTAATTTATGCATATTATTTTAATAACGATTTTATAAGCGAAAATAAAAGCATGAGTTCAAAGAATTATGTCACGTGAAATATCTATTTACTTATTTATTACCAGATTAGAAACTAATGTAACTCTTGAGTTGAATCAATCCAACATATGGTAAGCTAGTAGTTTGTTAACATTTAAACGTCTGATGTTATAAGCACAGGTGAAATATGAAATATTGAAGATTTAAAGTTATAAATAACAATTAATAGAAATTTAGAAATTACAAAGTTATTTATTAATATAAGATACAATCGAAATTTTCTTATAAAATAATAAGGACAAATTATTAGAATAAGATGTATATTTTAGATATTTAATTATTTAGAATTATTATACTTTAATTATAGCGAGATGAGAAATAAAAAAGTTATTATACAACTGAAATTTATGAATTTTTATAATAGGAAAGTATAGAGATTAATTAATTATACATCACAAGGCTTTATAGTGTAATGATACCATATGATTTTTAAAATGAGATGTTATGCATTCAAGTGTTATGAGACGGTATGTTTTGGGTGAGTCATGGGGTGTTTTTTTAGTTACGTGTGTTTCTATAGGGAGGGGTGGGCTGAATCGCTACGTTTCTAACTTTTAGGCAAAATGTTGATCCATTTTGCAGGGTGATCCAGAAGTAAAAGAAAAGTTCAATACAGGAAGTTATGTTAAAAAATTGCCAAAGACATTTATTACCCTTGTCGTGTCGTGATCCATCATGAATGGGGTTGTTTTAGCAGTTGTTTGTTTTTTAACCAGTCTGCAATGTGGGCCCCTTTCTCACCGTTATCTTATTAAATCCTTCTTTCGTCCTCTCCAATCCCTCTGCGCCATTTCTGCTTCCTCTCATTTTCTCTCTAAATATATATATATATATATTTCTATATATATATATAGAAATATCATCATCATCATCATCTCCTGCATATCCTCCCTCACAACTCAGATCCCCTATTTCCTAAATCCATCGTAATTTGCTTTCCTTTTTGCGTATAAACGCTAAGGTTGTATTCCAATTTCATATCAAATTCGAAAACCATACGACCAAAAAAGAAATGGAATTGAAGAACATGGTAGCCATGGCTGCTCGTACCGGTCGCCAATTGCAGCGTTACGACAAGGGCCATCGTCAAGTCGTTGGGTTAGCCTATTCTTATTCATATTCTTATTCATATTCATGTGTTTGTTAATCCGTACGTTCAATCTTGGTTTTCTTTTTTATTTTTCTTTCCAAAATGGGTCTATTGCTTCAAGTCGTGAAAACAATCTATTATATAAATTCTTTGGACCACTGCGTAAAGCGGAAGTTAAATCAAACAATAGTCTGATCCATTTATTTCCACATGGAGTTGTTGGGGTTTTGCGGATTATATCTACATATTTATTAAAATTGTCAATTTTGGGATCCATATTCTACAATTTAAGATAACCATCAATGAACGTGCTTAGAATCTGAATATAGCCATAAACGAGTCAAGTCAAGCTTAAGAACTCAAGTTTAGCTCGTTTCAAGCTTTATGTCTAAAACACAATCTTGTTGTCATTGGTATTTTTGTCTTTTCATGAAAAATGTTGACTGACATTGTTATCAACATGTGGCAGATGTATCCCTTACAGAATAAAAGGTAACAAAGGGGTGAGTTTAGAAGATTCATTAGAAGTTCTTGTCATCAGTGCACAAAGAAAAGGCAAAGGGATGTTGTTCCCTAAGGTAATTTGCCATTTTAACTTCATTCTTTCAATTTTTTTCTTTCAAGTGTTGACTTTTAGACATGATCTGTAAGTTGACTTTTTCAAAATAAAATAAATGGTCAAGAGTGATGTTATGATTAATTGGTGTTCTGTACTTAACAGGGAGGTTGGGAGTCCGATGAATCGATGAAGGAAGCCGCATTAAGAGAAACTATGGAGGAAGCTGGAGTATATGGAAGCCTTGAGGTTTGTTAATTACTTGGTTCTTTTTCAATACGATTTGACTTTGTAGCATACAAATTTTGAAATTTTCTTTAAACCTTCGCGACCAGCGGCCTTCCTAGTGTAAACTGGTAGGATATTGGCGGGGCCGTGTGATTTCCCTAACGGGTTGTCATGGACACCAAAAAGATAAACCAAGTCGATCAAATAACATATAACTCGTGTTAGTAATATGCTAGAATCATATTATTTACCTCTTTTCTTTCAAATTATTTAGCATATGTTGGGTACGTGGCACTTCAAGAGCAAGAGCAACGACGCGTTATATGAAGGGTACATGTTTCCTTTACTTGTGAAGGGGCAACTAGACTTCTGGCCCGAGAAAGATATTCGTCAAAGAGTTTGGGTAAGTTCTAAAAAAGAAAAAGATTCAATCTTTGTGCTAAATTGCATGTTTTTCACAAGAAATTATGCTCATACATGTTTCATGTGTTTGTTTATATCAGGTTAGTGTACCAAAAGCTAAAGAAGTCTGCCAACAATCTTGGATGAAAGAAGCATTGGATTTGCTGGTAAAACGACTACTCGAGTCATCAACTGCTAAGACCGATGAGGAATCCCTTTGACGATCACTAAAGAGTAGCTCATAAAATGTAAATAGGACATGACTAAGGCGGAAAAAGAAACTCAGGAAGCTTGAGCTACTAGTCGGTTTAGGAACCTGTAGCTTGCTTATCGCGAGTCAAGGCCTTCACTAGAAGAAAAAGTCAACTGAAGAGATGGAAGTAAAATATGTAATCTAGTGGTTACTAATTTTGTTTTAGTTTCATCTTTAAGCATTCTTTTGAGAGTTGTTTTGGGACCTTCTCTAATGTTTTTTGTTGAACAACTTAATCATTGATTAACTCCATTCATCAGTTAATTAGGATTGTGTTCTCTAGTTTCTTATCTGATCTAGAGTCATAATACCGAGCTAACATCAATGCAGGCTTCGGTTCATAACAACACCGCGTTGTATTTAACCCAAGAATCATCGTGTTCTCAACTTTAGTTTGTTTGTTGCTTGATCAGTTGGCTCATTTCTCTTTTATATTTTAATGATTTTGATTGTTTTCATACAAATCTTAAATAACAAGTTAACAAAAAAACCTATATTGCACAAGTCTCACAAATAGCTTGAAGTTTTTGTGATCCCAATAGTTCCACAAACAATGCAACTTCTCATGAAGCTAATTATGAGTCAATTAAGAGCATGTTGTCCCACTGGTATATCTAATAGTAAAGTGATGTACTTTCTAATCAAATTTTGAACTTAAGTCCTAAAAAATCTAGGTGCGTGTATTTTAAAGTGTGTGTATTAATCCGCTAAAAATAATTACAAACATGATATAAAGAAGTAATGAGCCACAGAGTTATATCCTTGTTTTAACTCTTGTGTAAAATAAAAATATGTATATATCTACCATTTGGTCGTGAAAGTAATGTTTCTAGATCAATAAAGGTTAAATAGGTCACCAACTCATCTATGATAGTAACTTCTTGTCTTTGGCTTAAAATTCCATAAAAAAATAATTGTCTCTTATGTCATTTGCACTAAAAATAATGAACGTATGATATCAGCCTCTTCTTTATTGTATAGTTTGTTTTGTCGTATATAGTTTAACAAGTGCATGCATTTTAAGAATTGTTTTGTATCCAACATGACTGAATACAACAAAAAAGAACCTTTCATATCCTTTACAGATGCTTGGGACATTTTGGAAGGACCCAAAAGTACCACTTGCTCTTGGTTATGGACTATAGTCGACAAGGGTCTTCTTCGATACGTGTACGTGTAAAAAGGTTTATGTTGGGTGGTAGCATAATGGTACACGAAATATCAATATTTGCAGAGTAGACAACGTCATAAGATAGAGTGATCATGCTTCTAAGGACTAGGATTTTCAAAAAGCTAGGAAGGGGGTTTCATGTACGGATAATTCAAGTCAATATGTGGTAAAAGCAACACTCAAGTATCGGATACGTCCTTATATGATAAAAGCAATATTGTTCGCTAATGCACGTCTAACATCCAGCAAATTTGTGTCTGAATATCTAAATATTATCGATGGTTGCCTCGTCATGATTGGAGATAAAAACAGGAGTTAAAAAAAAAAGTCCGGAAGCCCCATTTTTTTCTAAAGGACTTGTGCTATCAATTAAAATATAACATATATCCTTTGAATATTGTAAGTTTTATACAAATTAGCTAAAAATCTTTTATTATAAAAGAATGTAATTGTAAATAAACATGCATCAAACATTAATGATTAAAAAACTTTTTGCATGTTATGAACCTTTTTGCACCTAGAGGATTAAATTAACTTTACAAGTTATCAACAAACTTATAAGATATTAAGTACACAACTCAAAGTACACAATGTATCCAAATCAATTTAATCAACCATCTGATGTCATTTTATTTTAACCAAAATCTACTTAAACTACCCAAATTGATAGGGGCATAATTCAAAACTACTCAAAGTAATATTCTTAAATATTAAATTTTAATAACTAATATATTTAAAAACACACAAAAGAAATTAACATTTCATTAATTTAAAATTAAAAACTCAAACATACATAAAAAATAAAAAAAATAAAAATAAAAACCAATAATCGACTAAAACGGTCTAATATTAAAAAGCGTTCGGGAAGTAGGAACCGAACGCGGAAACGGATGGGGATAACTGAAGCCTTATCGCCGGTGTTGCAGAGGGAACCGAAAGAACTAAACGAGGCGCACGAGGGTGCCACGAGTACCTTTAGAATGGCTAGATCTCTCGGTCCTAGGTTTCGTTAAATGGAGTCTCTGTAGAAAAAGGGGTTTATATATATATTTTTGACAAAATTTACTATTCCTGTTGATTGGAAAAATGATATAATAATCAAAGTTTATTTTGAGGAATTTAAAGCAACTAATAGATTAATCGATAACGAGTCAATCTAGAACAAGATAAAATTACAAGATTGAGTCCAGGCTTGAAGTTAATTATGCTCTATACAACATATGAGTTAGTAAGAAATAGTATTAAGCCTTCGCTTTGTGGCATTGTGGCAGTAGGCGTAAAATTGTACCACAATTAGCATCAATGTCATACCACCGTTCTTGACCACCAACACCGGAAAAATTCGTACTAAGAAAAAGTAAAACTGAAAATATATAATTGAACGGAAAATAGACATAAAAGGCTGAACTACGCACGTGAAACTTAAAACATTACAAATTTAAACCGAAACATAAAATGAATAATTTGCAAAAGATGAAAAATATACGGGATCAAAGCTAAAAGTGAAAAGTTAAAGGGTTAAATTGTAAAATATATAAAAATATTGGGGTTAAAGTAAAATAATTAAATATGAAAAAACAAAAGTGAATACAACCATACATAGGTAAAGTACAAACATACATAGGTAAAGTACAAACAATGATGTAATTATAAGTTGATAAATAGTAATATATACGATGCACATTTATCATGATAAAAATGAATACTAAGAGAGAGCTTCACTTTCTTCATCTTTTGAAAGATTAACATTCGTTGACCTACTAAGTAGTTAAGGCCAATGAGTCTGATATGTATGTCATGGTAGATTCAAAACTACAAAGTATTTTGTAGGAATGGTTAGGATTTAGTGATATTTAAGGTTAGGGGCGGATCATCCACTTTAGGGTCCTAGGCGAAGTAAAAAGTCGAGCCTTGTTACAATCTGATTAATATTTTTATTTTGATTTAAGTAAAACCTAACATATATGGCCTAATAAATTTGTCTATACATCTTATAAGAATCAATAGGATTTAACACAGAGTTACTAACTAACTTATTTTCAACTTAATGATCTTGAGATTAGCATGATCCCTTTACCTAGTGAAATTATGCCAAGTTGATTAACATAAGATCACATTTTTCATACTCAAGCATTTCACCAAGTTTACCTAAAGTAAATAACCATTTAATAATTCTTTACACTACTACAGAAAAAGGTATTTGTTACGGTCAAATCCATAGCGACTTCATAGCAAAACGAATGTTTGCTACGAATTTTCTATGGATTTGGTCTGTAGATGATACTTTCGTCGCTAATTTTTCTTGCTACGAAACTTTGCTACGGACTAATATTTGCTACGGGTTTAGCTACATAGATTGGCGTCACTAATTTAGCTACGCATTTGGCTACGAATATTTGCTATGGAGTTTGCTACAGAGTTTTGTATAATTTTAGCTACAGAATTTTTGCTACACTTTTGCTATAGATTTTAGCCACAATTTGGCTATGGATAATTTATCTAGGAATTTACTACAAATATTTGCTATGAAATTTAGCTATGGATTTGCTACATTTTGGCTATGGAAATTGGCTATGAAATTTGCTATGAGTTTTGTTATACTTTTGTTACCAATTTTGCTATGGGTTTGCAATTAGTTTGCTACGGATTTTATTAAATTATTGCTATGAATTTAGCTACGAATTTTGTCTAAATTTTTCAAAAGATTTGCTTTTCATAATGTTATTCAACCTTTTTCTATATATGATATTCACAATTGCATAAATATATACAAACTTAATCAAAGGTTAATCCAAACCAAATAACATAAAACATCCAATTTCAATATATTAAATATCCAAAAATATCACAGGTTAATCCAAACCAAATAGTATAAAATATCCAAATCATCCAAAAACATCACAGATAATATAGAAATCATAGTGGTTATTAGCATAAACTCATTCCTTAACTTGATGGAATATTTTCTGGTAGGTTTTATGATAGCATTTGAAGTTTATCGCTCATTTCAACATATAATCTTGCATTTTCTTCAATTTTCTCCATCATAGCATTCTTCTCTGCTTTATCTCGTTCTAACTCCGCTATTTGTTTTTTCAACCTTTGAACCTATAAAGAATAATTAGCACATTATAATTATAACACATCAATATCATATACATTAAGAACTCTTATTTTTAACAAATTACAAACAAATAAAGCTCAATATAAAAGACTACATATAAGTAACTTGTGTATTTGTGCAAGAATGACTCATCCCGATCCATTTTTATATTTCTTATTGCCCATCTTCCCCCATTAAGATCTATTAAAAACCACTTTTGCCCAAACTAACCCAAGGTGTTAGAATTAGCACCCATAATGACCTAAAATATAATGAAT
>BJCN01004217.1:0-13997 GCA_018326445.1 Flaveria brownii | reverse complement strand
CTTGAGTTAGGGTTCTTGTTGTTTTGTTGATTCATTGGTGTGTTTATCACACTTACGATGGATATTACCTAAGTCCTACGTTTACGATAGACATTACCAGAGCCCTATCTTATGATGGGCATTACTAAAAGTCCTTACTGGAGCTAGCAGCATAGAGTCATGTCTCAAGAGAGACATGATAATGCCTTGTTGTATATGATTATGTGTTTATGTATGCATTATTTTTACTAGTTAATGATACATGTATGTAAATAAATGATTGAACTACTCTCTGCTATATTTATTTTGGTTGCAAGTGATATTAGTGAGAAATCTTTTCACTATAATACCTGAAGAGCCAATTTTATTTTGGTTGGCTTCAAAACAAGAGAAGTAAGGATTATTACAAATGTACTATTTGTTTCCTAGAAATTGTTTACTACTGCAAGTTCCATTAATTAATTAGTTATCCGAAATCAATAAATTCACGTTTAGTTTCTTACATAGTGGAATTAGAGCCACGGTTAACAAAAATCCAAGATTAAAAAACAAGGATCAAGTTTTGAACCATAAAAAACTTTAACAAATCTACAATCAGAAATAAAAACTTGATAGAATTCAAGCACTTGCTAATGGATCAACAAATTAAGGATATAGATCACGACCCAGCTTCATAACAATATGATCAGAAATGCAACAATTGCAATCTATTACCACAAGAATGATTCGATTAAAATCTAAATTTATTTCTTAACATAATCAATTGTTGCGATCACTACATAAACCAAATTAAAGAATTCATAATCAAACCAATATGTTCTGTATATATACTTCCACCATCAACAATTTGAATATAAATCTTAAATCAAGACTGCATATACGACCAAAAAAGGAGGAAAGATCACAATCAACTATAAAATGACATCTTCTCGATCGAAATAATAGATAAAGATTTCTAGACAAGCATCGATCAAACCCAACAATTCTTTCTAGACAAACTTTTAGATTAAAAAGAAAAATGAGTAATATCATATCACAATGATCACCCATATGTACTACAGAACGGACAAAACCATAGAGAAGCAACAGAAAGGGAAGATCACTTGCAAAGATCCAATGCTATTAATGTCACAAGTTCAGGCACATAAGAAGAATTTGCAAAAAAGGAAAAAAAAAAGGAAGGGCAGAAAGGAATCACACTATTGTCTCCAACCAGAAATAATAAAAAGAAATAATTCAAGAATGCCATAGATCATGAGCACATTGAAATATAATATAGAAAAAAAAGAATAATAGAAACAACAATAAGTATTATTATATTCTAAGCATAACCATTACTATTAAGGGAGTTAAATGTTTATCATCCCAACTGCCACTTGAAAGTATGTGATGGTTGGATGTACGTGTCGATTCAGTATGCATAAATATATACATGTATTGTAAACCAAATAGATGTGTGTTGTATATACTATATTGTGCTAATACATATAATGCAAGGTTCCCTTTAGTAATCCAAATCTACAAACAATTAATTCAAGTAAAATTCAATCCGCTACTGTTTGATGAATAAATAATATTTTTGCTATACGAATCCTGACCGTGGGATTAGGATCGATAAGCAGTGCAAACTTGTGATTATGTGTGATTAAGGATAATATGGTTTTGGACTCAAATGAGAAAGGTGAATGTTGTATTGTTTTTTGCTCTCCCTTATTTGATGTTTGAAAGTCCGTATTTATAGTATTTCTAGTAACAGTATCCAATCTATTTAAAGTAATCTACAGTCAACCATCTGAGCAATCTATGTAGGTTAAGAGGTTTTATACTTGTTCCATGTAAAGGGTTTCTAGAAAGCTTTAATTCTTTTGTCTCTTATAGTTGCCTATCGACTTCCTGATCCAACTGACTTCTCCATTGGTGTCATTATCCTCTAAACATTTTCAACTTTTACCCCTTGTCCTTTTGTGGTCTACACATATTCTCTTCCTATCCAATGAGTGGATTCCTTTCATTGTTGAGCTTCTCTGGTTGCCTTTATTTCTTATTGCCTCGCTCAAGTTTCTAAGTGTTAAAGATCGAAGTCCATTTAACCGCGGCATAGAGGTGTTTCTTCATGCCAGCCACGGCTTGGGTGATGATGACATTTGGCTGAGGTCGAGCCCCCTTCGAGCCGCGGACATCTTGTTTTGGGATGGAATCCCGTCATGTCTCCCCAGTCCAATACTCATGATTGATTCATAGTATTGGATTATCATTAGTCTTTTCTTTGTAGGTCAATGTGTGTCCTTTTCCTTCTGTAAGGTTCTGTTCCTGAGACACTTACAGTTAGACAATCATTGCATTATCACACGAAATAATACATAATTTATAAAATAAGCAGCGGAAGTGTAAGGATTCCTATAAGTCTGATGCAGCCAAAACAAACAAAGTCTCTCTGCATCTATGCTCTAAAGAACTGAAATAGAAATGCTTTGGAAGTTTTACACCTTGCACTAGAAAAACATTCTAAGTGTAAAATCTTCCGAAGCAATGACCAACATCTTCCGAAGCCAAAAAGCGAAGTCTTCCGAAGCTTCAAAGACAAAGTCTTCCAAAGCCAAAGAGTGAAGACAGATTTCTTCCCAATACTTTTATGAACATGCTTTTATCTGATGTACTTTACCATAAAGGTGGACCTCCTTTCCGCTACACAGTTTTGTTTTGGTCACCAACTTACATGAGTTGGTGAAAAGGTCCATGCTTTTGGTAATTGTACATTGAGGTCTTGGGTCTGAGCTTTCTACTTTTTGTACTTTTATCCTTTTTGTAATATATTAGGATTTGAGCTATGACATGTCATAGTCACTAGTCAAAAGGCAATCTGTCTTTTGACTCTACATTAGATTTTGTTGTTGTCTAGTCTTATGTATGCAGCTGGACTTCAAAGTATGGCCAGCTGTAAGATGTAGTATAAAGTATCTCAAGTACTTGTAACTTTGAATCAATGTTTTTGTAACACTTTGTAAAAGAACTTGAGAAGCAATATGCAACATTCTTGAAAACCATATACTTGTGTTGTTAACTATCTTGTTTCGTCTCATTTTTACTTGTGTTCTTAGCATCTTTCACATAAGTTACCAGTTCCCTATTTGATCTGTTAAATGTTCTGAAGAACTCCCCTCATTGTGTTGTTGTGTTGTAAGTACATACCCTTCTACGGTCCTACATTTGGTATCAGAGCATTCCAGGCTCTTGATATAAGATTTCACCATCTTAAGATCCCTAACACACACAAAATACTTACCAACTCAAATAACAGCTATTACTAAAGATGATATGGAAACTGGAATTATGACAAAGTCTCCACTGATCACTCCTGAAGAATTTGATACTTGGTGTCAAAGAATGGAAGGCTTCATCAAGTCTCAAGACTCCAGGATGTGGGACTCTATCATTCAAGGACCTTTCATACCAAGCACCACTTATGATACTGGTGGTGGTATGATTCCAAAGGATATGGCTGATTATTCTGAAGAAGACAGAAAAAGAATAGAGATTGATCAAAAAGCCATGGCAGCCCTTCAAACTGCTCTCCCAAACTCCATCTATAGAGATTTCAAGAAGTGCAAAACTACCAAGGAACTATGGGAAACACTTAAGCTTATGTATGAGGGCACCAAATAAGCAAAGAAGAATAAGAAGGATCTCCTGAAGCAGCAGTTTGAAAACTTCATCTTTAAAGTAGGTGAGACCATGACTCAACAATACTTCAGGTATGTTGAGATTGTGGATACTCTAATGGATGTTAGAGTAACTCTTGAGAATAGGGACACTGTAAGTAAGTTTATGTCCTCTCTTCCTAGACAACGGACACATTACTGTGTTGTTATCAAGAGGACTAAGAACCTTAAGACTCTTATTCTTATAGAGTTGTATAGTATTCTTAGTAGATACCAGATGGAGATGAATATGCAAAACTCATCTGGTAACTCCAGCAATCAACTGAGTTCAACCCTTCATGTGGTTGAAAGGGAAGGCATTGAACCATGACATTATTTCATATGCTACCCCGACAACTCACAAAAGGGCCCTTTTATCACCTTCCCAGAGACTCCAACAGAAAGCTACACTCAAGGAAGTTCTTTCCAAGAGACAAGCTCTTCTCATGCTTTTGTCTCTTCTGATGAAATCACAGGTAACTTTCTCTTCACCCTTGAAGACTTGGACTGTATACATCCAGATGATCTAGAGTACATGGAGATAGTTTAGCAGATAGATCTTCTCACTCATAGAGCTAAGAAGTTCTACAAGAGGACAAGGAGGAAGTTTCCAAGCAACGCAACCAGTTGAAAGTTTGGACTGAATAAGAGCAAAGTAAAGTGTTACAACTGTAACCAGATGGGACACTTTGCAAGGGAGTGTAAGGTACCAAGGACAATGGTGGCCAAACACAAGCCAGACCAAGTTACACTAAGAGAGCTCCCCAAAATGAGAAGACAAAGTAGCAAGCTACAGTTGCTATTGAAGAAAGAGGCTTTGATTGGAGCTTTCAGGTAGAGGATGCATCTCCAAACCAAGCACTCATGACAGATCATGATGAAGCCAAGGTATTGGAACATCTATGTACTCCTGAATGTATTGCTAAAGTTAATAGATACAGGTCCTATAACTTAGAAATGAGATCTGATCTTGAGTCCTTAAATATCTTAAAAGCTGATTTTAAAAGAGCTGAAAATGATTATAAACTTAAGATAGAGGACTTAGAGAAAACCATTTTAGCTCTTAAACATTAGCACATAAACTACAGGACTCAGATCAAAGACCTCATAACTAAGTTAACTGAATGCCAAGCTGAGCTTGTGATCAGCAAAGCCAAGGCAGAAAAATGTGTTCTGAAAGAAGAGACCTTCAACAACATAATATCCTCATCCTTTTATGCAAAAGTTTGTTATCAAAATAAGCAGGGACTGGGATCTAGTGAGATAGCTCCTCCACACACAATCTTGTCTGTAAGATCTCCTAGGTGTGGAACTTGTGAAGATTAGCTTCCCCTTATAGACCCATTGATTGAAGAGGATGAAGAGGAGATGGTGAAGAATAGATCTAAGAAGAGTGAAGAAGAGCATTCTAAGAAGGGTCATCATCCTTCTGAGGAGAGTAAAGCTGTTATGATGACCAAGTCCAAAAGAAAGAACTTGATCAGGAAGGCCAAAAGAAATTCCAAAAAGTCTCAAGAGATCAAGGCTACATTTAACTCTGCACATAAACAAGTCTTTATTTCTGCAGGATTTGAAGTAGTTAAGGCTGATCAGTTATGCACCACTTCTGCACAACATGAACCATCAAGCTCCAAAGGTAGTTCTATCCCCACAAGAATTGCCATAGCATCTGAAAAGATGAAAATGGATAAGAAATGTGATCAAGTTTAGCTTTGTTCACAAAAGAAGACTCCTAGAAGGAAGAAAATGAACTGTGTTATGTGTGGGAGTACCTCTTATCTTTCTAAGGATTGTGTTTACAATCTAAAGAATACTCTCCACATTACCAAGAAAGAAACTTCTAAGAGTTTGGAGAAGAAAAAGCAAGCTTCGGAAGGAAAATCTTTTTCCTTCAGAAGCTCCAAAATGAAGAATAAGACAAGTGGAAACTTGCCTTCGGAAGATAATTTGGTCTCGGAAGAAAGGAATACTTCCAAAGCACTGAAGCTTGCTGCAACGAAAGCAAGATCTTCCAAAGGTCCAGTCATTAAAACTTTCGAAGTCAACAAAAATTTTAAAGTATTGAAGGTCAAGTCTAAACTTCCAATGGTGGTGTGGAAGACAAAGAAATACCAAATGGCCTAGAGTTCTTCATCAACTTCAGCAAATGATCTCTATAGCATGACTATAGGATTAATTACTGTTGCATTCTCTTCAACTTCTTTTGATGAGCCCAAGACCAATGAGGCTTGGGTTTCCAAATGTAACTAACCATCTCTTTTGTACAGGAACAACTCAAAACAAACAGAAATGTATGGATCATTGACAATGGCAGTTCGAGGCACATGACATGCAATAGGTCACTACTCCAAAAGTTTGTAAGAATTAATGGAGGACCAGTTGCTTTTGGAGGAGATGCAGGGGGTTACATTACTGGAATGGGCAAGGTCATAAATGGTAAGCTCAGCATTGAGAAGGTAAACTTTGTCAAGGAGTTTGGGTACAATCTTTTGAGTGTATCCCAATTTTATGATCAAAATCATAACATACTGTTTACTGAGCATGAGTGTATTGTTCTCAGGCCTGGGGTGGTCAGTACTCATGAGCATATTCTGCTCAGAGCCCCCTGGAAAGGGAACATGTACAAGATGGATTTGCAAGAAACATCTCCCTCAGGAGAAGTTTCATGCTTTCTATATAAAGCAAATAGTGATGAATCTTTCCTCTGACATAAAAGAATATGCCATGTAAACTTTAAAAACATGAATAAATTAATTAAGAATAATTTGGTAACTGGAATACCAAAGAAAGAGTTTACAAGTGATGACCAATGTGTTGCATGCCTGAAGGGGAAGCAACACAAGGTATCTCACCAGTCAAAGGAAAGAAATTCCATCACTAATCCCCTACACTTATTACATATGGATCTCTTTGGACCCACCAATGTAATGAGTCTAGGAAGGACCTCTTATTGTTTGGTGATCACAGATGACTTTACAAGATTCACTTGGGTCTTCTTTCTTAGAACTAAGGATGAGACTCCTGAGATTCTAAAGAGTTTCATCTTAAGAACTAAGAATCAATGTGATCACAAGGTCAAAATCATAAGATGTGATCAAGGAACTGAATTCAAGAACTAAATCCTTGATACATTTTGTGATGAAAAATGTATTACAAGACAATATAGTGCTCCCAGAACTCCTCAGAAAAATGGTGTTGCTGAGAGGAGAAACAGGACAGTAATTGAAGCTGCAAGAACTATGTTTTCTGACTCTAAACAGCCCATCACCTTCTAGGCAAAGGCAGTGAACACTGCTTGCTATGTGCAAAACAGAGTTTTAGTAATTAAAACACATAGTAATACTCCTTCTGAACTTTGGCACAAGAGGAAACCTTTCATTGGCTTTCTCAGGTCATTTGGATGTCCCTGCACCATCTTGAATACCAAAGATTAAATTGCCAAATTTGCTGAGAAATCAGGTGATGGACACTTCATTGGATACTCTTCTCAAGCTAAAGCTTATAGAGTATACAATCTCAGAACTAGAGTAGTCGAGGAGTCAGCCAATGTGACTTTCAATGAGCACACTCCCAGTGAGAAAGGTTCTGGTCCGGATTGGCTATTTGATCTTGATTTATTTACCAACCGTTTTAACAAATCTTGTGAGCATGTTTCAGGGTCCACAGATATATTACCTCCAGGTGATCCTAATCCAATATTTAAGCTAAGAAGACCTTCAAGCTATCCATCTTCAACTCCAGTGGTAACTAATCCTGCAAATAAAGTTTCTATCAGCACATCAATGACAAATCCTGCTGATACTTCTAGGTTGCTTTCAAATTCCAGCTTGGAGGCACAAAACTCAGATCAAGGAGCTTCAAATGTTGGAGAGAATGGTGGTGGTGAAAGTGATCAGGAATTTTTTGATGCTAATTACCACTCTATTGAAGAAAATCTTAATGATGTCACACACTCATTAGATCAAGTCAATCTTGATAAGTGTGCTGTTGTGAAGGGTGAATCCTTATTGCCAGATCAAAATTTCTCTAATTTAGATCAGGTCTAAGCAGCTTGCTGTGATCCCTCAGCTAAGGATCCACAAGTCTCACCCCTCCACAAACATCATTGGAAATGTTTATTTAGGGGTAAGAACAAGAGGACAAACCTATGATCTAAATGTTTGTCTTCACTCTTGTTTCTTGTCCCAGATAGAGCCAAAGAAGATTGATGAGGCTCTAAAGGATGAAAGTTGGGTTGAAGCTATGCAAGATGAGCTGCTTCAATTCAAAAGGCAAAAGGTTTGGAACCTATGTCCTCTTCCTCAAGGGAAGGCTACCATAGGAACCAAATAGGTGTTCAGGAATAAGAAGGATGATAGAGGACTTGTCATCAAGAACAAGGCAAGACTAGTTCTTCAAGGGTATACTCAAGAAGAAGGAATTGACTACACATATGTTTTTGCTCCTGTAGCAAGACTTGAAGCTATCAGGATATTCCTAGCTTTTGCTGCATCTGAGAACTTCAAGGTCTACCAGCTTGATGTTAAGTGTGCTTTTCTCTATGGGGTGATTGATGAAGAGGTGTATGTTAGACAACCACATGGGTCTGCAGATCCTGATCATCTTGATTATGTCTGCAGGCTTGATAAAGCTCTTTATGGGCTGCACCAAGCACCACGGAAGTGGTATGAGACTCTATCTCATTATCTCTGTCAGCATGGCTACAAAAGGGGTACTATTGATGAAACTCTCTTTATCAAAGGAACAGGAGATGACATAATGTTAGTTCAAGTATATGTAGATGACATTATCTTTGAGTCAACTAATCCAAAGCTCTGTAAACACTTTGAGAAGCTGATGAAGCATAAGTTTGAAATGAGTGCCATGGGGGAACTCAATTTCTTTCTATGAATTCAAGTGAAGCAGGTTGACAATGGCATCTTCATAAGTCAGTCAAAGTATTTACAAGACATACTTAAAAGATTCAACATGACTGAATGTAAGGTTGCTAAGACACCCATAGTAGAAACCACTCCCTTGGACCTGATCTTGACGGGGAGTGTGTTGATGAATATCTCTATAGGGAAATGATTGGGTCTCTTATGTACCTCATAGCTAGCAGGCCTGATATCATGTTTGCTACATATATTTATGCAAGATATCAAGCCAAACCCAAGATATCACACCTAATCACTGTCAAAAGAATTTTAAGATATCTTAAAGGTGCTCCATCACTTGGCCTTTGGTATCCAAAGAATTCTGACCTCAATCTGTATGCTTATACAGATAGTGATTATGGAGGCTTCAACATGAATACAAAGTCTACATCAGGGGATGCCAATTTCTTGATGGTAGGATAGTCTCTTGGCAATGTAAGAAACAATCCTGTGTGTCTGCATCAACTACTGAGGCTGAATACATTGCTACTGCAAGCTATTGTGCTTAAGTGCTTTGGATTCAAAATCAGATGTTGGACTATGGATTCAACTTCAAGGAGACTCTCATCCACTAGACAACAACAATGCTATCTCAATCATAGAAAATCCTATGCATCACTCAAGGACAAAGCACATCAATATCAGGTATCATTTGATTAGAGATAACTTTGAGAAAGGATTAATCAAACTAGTCAAAGTTTAACACAAATGAACAATATGCTAATCTGTTCACCAAAGCTATTGATGAACAAAGATTTAAATATCTTGTATTAGCTATTGGGATGATTAACTTTGAATAGCTTTTCTTAAAACTTAATCATATTATTTCTTAAATCTGTGTGTCCTAAGTCGTCTATGTTATCACCTTCATAAGACCTTGTTCTCTTTGGAAGAAAAATCTTTTTGAATGAAATTCCTTAGATTTTTTGGAAAATTTTGATCTCGTTACCCTTTGGAATATTTAAAATTACATTCAGATGAAAATTATGTCTTAGCAAACAAATATCTACTTTAGTAATTTTACCTCCGGAAGAAAGTTTCTGAAATATCTTCCGAAGCTTAAAATCAACTTAAGTACTTTTATGTTTTAAAAGAACAATTTTCTTCCAAAATTAATTTACATTCGGAAGTTTTCATTCATCTTAGAATAAAAACTATGAGTTTTAAATCTCTTCCGAAGCAAAATTCTCTAAAAATCTTTGAAATATCTTCCGAAGACAATTTGCCCTCGGAAGCTTTTCTTCAGAACTTCCAAAGCAAAGTAACCTTCGGAAGATTTCTCCACTTCCAAGAAAACTACTTTTTGGGCAAAAGGAAACTATTTTTCAGAGGTGGGACCAACTTCCGGATTTCAAAGTTTATCCTCTTTCATTAAATTACCCAACGGTTCCCCCCTCTTTCACTATCTTCTACATTTGCATTATTCCTTAAACCTAAATTCTCCTAAATCGCCTTTGTTCTTCACCATCCCTCACCCTTAAGCTTCTCAAAATGGCCAATCTAAACCGTAGAAAAAACCCTAATTTCTCCATGTAACTTCACAAGCAACATAACCAGGTTGATCTGTTGAACTCTGAGAAAGATTATAGTTTCTCAAAGGTTTGCCGTTTTCTAGATTTATCCAACTACTTCACCTCCCTAACCATTGATCCTACTCTCTATAAGGATCATTAGCCTGAATTTCGAAAGACCTGCCAAGAGGTCATCATGGATGGGGAGAAGGCACTATCTGCCACAGTGCAAGGGAGGACAATCTTCATCACTCCGGCCATCATCAACACTCATCTTCAGCTGGATGATGAAGAAGGAAGCTGTTAATCATTTCTTTGAGCAGATGGGCTATGAGGGAGATTTCTCTGTAAAGACCTTCAAGAAAGGAAAGGAAAGGTCTCATCCCAATGGAAATACCCGCTCCATGTGGTTATCCATAACTTGTCAAACAAGCATGGAGGGTGGGACCAGATTTCCTGAGGATCTCTCCTTTATAGTGCATGGAATGGTTCAAGGGGTAAAGTTTAGGTACTCTCAGTTTGTTTACACAAATTTGCTTGCTAACATGAACTCCTTAGAGTATTACATGTTTCCTAGATATGTTCAATACATTCTCAACTATGACCTGGGATCACAGTTGAGGGAAACATGTAATATTCTTAAATTGGGACAGATGAAGCCCGGTATCTTTAAAATCATGAAGAAGCCAACTGTAGGCTTCTCAGGGGTAGAAACAACCCTTGTCCCCAAAATGTTAGAGCTCACTGCTCAAGGTGACAACCTAGCAACACAAGCTAGTGTTGAACCCACACCTTCTACCTCCCAACCACCAAAAAGACCCTCACAAATCACCCTCACCTACCAAAGAAAATCCAAACGAACCCCTACTCAAGCTATTGAGCTTGTGCAGGCCCTCATACACTCACCCATAAAGGAGGAAGTGGATACTAGAGCCAATTCCACTGAGGAGCAAACCACTCCCTTCTCTTCAAGAATCAGTGTTGATTCCTCATGCTCAGCCTGATGAGCTCACAAGCCCAATTTCCTTAAGCCTTCACTTTAAGTGTCAACACTCAAGTGAACAACCTTCAGGGGACGGTTACCATCCCCATCCTTTAGACTTAAACCACCCCATTTCTAACCTTGAATTCTATACTGATGAAGACTTCGGTTTCAGTAAGTACCATGAGTCTCTCTACTCTTCCCCTACTCAAAGAGAGATGAGTGCTCCTGAGTCTCCTATGTCTAGCCCACATCAGTCACTCGTTACTGAGGTAGATTTCTCTAAACCTGTTCAGGGGATCCATGTGGAAGAGGCTCTCACTTCTGCAAGTGACTACATTAGTAAGACCTCAACCATGGCAACTCATCCCATTAACACTTCAATTGAAGTTGTCAATGAGTAGGGGAAATCCAGCAGCCAATAACTTCATGCTGGTGGTGAGAGAGAAGACTTTGGTCCAATCCTCCCATCCCCCTATTATTCTTTTGATGAAGATGAGAGGAATCTGAGGCTGAAGGTGCAACAATTGTTAAAAACCTGCACCTATTTAGTCTCTAAGGTTAGTCACCTTGAATCTCAGGTGACTACCTTGCAAAATAGGGTCAATGATCAGCAACTTGAGATATCCTATCTCAAGGAACAACTAGCTGAGAGACCTTTAAGAAGAACTCAACTAGGGACACAAGAACCTGTGAATGTGATTTACCTAACTCCTAGCTCACCTATGCAAGAGAGTGATGCTACCAAAAAGGGGGAGAAAGTCATTACAGTCACAGAACCTGGGAGTTCTTTAGGGAGTATGGACATTAAGGACTCACCATCCTCACTTGCAATTGTGCATACTCAACAACTTTCTTAAGTTCACATTGTGGGCTCTATAGATTTCTTAATTCAGAGTCTCTTTGAGGAAGGCATTCCAAGGGCTATGACATCACTCCAAGTAACTTCAAACTACATCACTGAGTGGAGATACGATGCTGATAGAAGATCCCTCATTCTTCAAAGAGTTCAAGGGAAACAAGAGGTACTCAACTTTCAGACCTTCAACTACTATGAAGGTCTTGACCTAGTCAACATGCCACTTATTAACCCAAGTCAATCTAGACAAGTTGACAGGCTGGCACAAAGGATTCAAGACAGAATTACTAAAGAGTTAAGTCTAAGAAGGAGAGAAAGGAAATTAGGTACATCATTGGTCAACTCGATGTTGAGGCAGACCCTAAGATTAGCTTCAAAGGGAAAACCTTGACTGAAGGCCCAATGATAGAGCCTGAGAGCCCTTTCACACAAACAACTACTCCAGCAATTCATTCCCTCGGTGAAACACCTGCTGGTGAAGGTGTATCACAACCTTTCTCTGGCCAAAGCTTGGATGCTACACCAAGTAATGAAGGCCAAAGCTCTCTCCACCCTATGTCATAAAGGTCTATGGGTGACAAAGGGAAAAGGATTCTAACTCTTGAAGAGATTGAGGAGGAGGAGAGAGAGAGGAAGAGGAAACTAAAGGGAGAAAGTTCCTCTAGGTCTTCATGATTCATGAAAGTTGCAATCAGGGCCGCCCCCAGACCAAACACTCAAAATGATGAGTTGAGGGTAGTCAGGATTACTTACCTGTAGACCAGGAACTATGACATTGATGAGATCATATCTCTCCCTTTAGAGGAACTTAATGAATTGGCTGACATGGAAATGTTAAGAGAGATGATGGAAGTAGAGGATACAAAGATACTTCTCCAAGTCAAAGAGGAGAAGAGACAGAAAAGATTATGCAAGCATGTTCCCACTCTCTCCCCCTGTTCAAGAAAGCCCTATGCAAGAGACTGTGGCATCTACATAAGAACCTCAGATAGATAAAGAAACAGATACCCAAAATATGATCAACTATCTGAGTGCCACAGGTTTCTACCAGGCATCTGCACTTCTTGCCTTGTCCTTGAGTACATTGAGTTTGAATATCTCAAACAACTTGAACTTTAAGTACTTAAAGAACTAAAGGCAACAAAGAGAAAGATAAAGGAAAAGGATACAAAGTCAAGAGCTCTCATCCAAAAGAGTATGAAGAAGTCTACTGACAGACAAAAGATGATGAGTTTCTTGAAGCTGTACAGATTCTTCGGGAGGAGACTTGGCCGTATGTCTCTATCCATAATGGATGAGCACATCAAGGTAATTAAGAAGAAGATCAAAAGTGGAGAGCTAGTTGACTTACACTCCCCTCCAAGTCAAGCTCTTCCTGAAGTGGTGGTTAAGGTTGAACAACCTGAGACAACACAACCTGGACCTCCTGCTGAGTCTCAGCAAGCTTTATTTTCTGATCCATAGTAGGGTCAAACTCTCTTTCCTATTAAACCTTTGAGGGAGGAACACCCAAGTAAACAAGACAAGACTGATCAACAAGTTGCTGCAGACCAGTCTTCTCATTTAAAGTCATTAAAGAGGACGAAGAGGATGGCTTCTAAGCCAAAGTCAAAGGAGAAGAAGAAGTCTAAATCATCCACCTCTATACCTCAGGATGAGTCAGATTAACCTGAGGAAGAGCATGAAGAGGCAGCCCAATCAACTTCAATCCAAGTGGATCCTCTTGCATCTAAGAGACCCATCTTATCTTCGACGTTCACAACTAATCCAGAAAGATGGCATGTGATCAGAGATCAAGGTGATAAATGTCACACCCCCGGGCCCAGGTAGGGTGGGACGTCACAGATTAGCAACAACATATATGGCAGCGGAAACAAACCATTATAAGAGCTCAAAGGGGGAGAACATCACATGGCATTAAAAGTTTTAAAAGACACCGGGCTGGAAACAGATCCAGCCCCCAAATGTTTACATGTTCAACATAAATTTAAATAGTCATGATATCAATTTGTCAAAGTCATAAATTCTGGTCACACAAACAATGCCATGGTC
>BJCN01004211.1:0-12338 GCA_018326445.1 Flaveria brownii | reverse complement strand
GTCATCTTACATGCACCTACGGGAACTTGCATGTCAAAACTTATATCTGCACTTTCCCCCGAAAGTCAGTACTTTAACTATGTTCTTCCTCGGGTACAACAGCCCTATTTGGGCATATGGACACCCTTCAGTCGCATGGCCTCCATGAGACTGGACATCATGCGATTGGACCTATGCGGATGAACATTGTGCGAATGAACACCCAATCGTGCGAATGGACTCTCAATCGTTTGAATGGACACTATGCGAATGGACCTCATGCGAATGAACCTTATGCGAATGAGCACCTATGCGACTGGATTCTCAGTCGCATGACTCCCCATGCGACTGGACCCCTAGTCATGCGACTGAACCTCAATCGTGCCACTAAACCCCAATCGCCCTCCAGTCGGCCGTATGGCCTCCAGTCGGTCGCCCAGTCCTAGCTGATGCAGAATGCAGTCCTCCCGAACCCAATCTGCCATTTTCGACCTCCAAGCTCATCCAAACCCATTCTAAGCCTAAATCAACCATCCTAAACCTTAGCAATGCATACTATATCACCATTCAAGCACACACAAGCTCAAGAACATACTCCAAACGTATCAAACATAATCACACCCAAATGGGTCAAACACACACACATTCAAAAACGGGTTTACTATGTGTTCCAGCCCCAAATCAATTGAAGACAAGTAAAATAGGGGTCCTAGAACTCACACAAACGACCACAATAAGATGAACTTCGATTTGACTCGCTTCTCAATGTTTTTGCTCACTCGAACCAACCCGAACTAACTTTTCTTCCTCTTTTCTTCCTTTCTCTCTTCTCTTCTCTTGTTTGGCTGAAATATGTGGGTGTGGGAGAGGGTAAGGGCTGCCCTCTCCCTTAAATACCCCCACTCACCCGGCTTTCTTTCATTGGCGAGTTTGGTCCCTCGACTTTGGACTTTATTTCTTTTCTTCTTTCGTCGTCTTCAAAATAGATAAATAACCAGGCGTTACACTTTATTACTTGCACATTTTCTCTACACCTTTCAAGGGAAAAATACTCTCTCTCTCTCTCTCTCTCTCTCTCTCTCTTTCTCTCTCTCTCTCTCTCTATAATCATCGTCCTCAAGCATCTCAAGAGATTTAAGATTTAAATACCTTTAGAAGGTAGGTTGTAAGTTTTATGCTTTAATCGTATTTTCTTGGGTACTTGTTCGTATGTTTATGACTCCATAAAATACATACACCTTGGTGTATTGGTGGACGAGACAAAGAACACAACTGAGTTGATCAAGTTTATAAACTATGGTCACCCTTAATGTTCTTACATTTTATTTTCTTTTAAAAGCACTAAATTTTTCAATAAACCATGTGAATATTGTATTTACATAAGGAAATATGTAGTAAGCACTCTATCACTCATGGCTTATAGTTTCATAATATCTAAAACACAGAAAAACACCCAAAACATCACTTATGTGAATGTTTCTGTTTTGGACAGCAAACTAAGATAAATTTTATTGAACCTAACACTTTCATAACAAAAGCAAATAATCAAAACTCTAGTTCCATGACGTAGTTTGTTGAATTACCTTTCTAACGGTATACTAAATGATTTGAATCATTTTATTTGATCACCCAAACAGCCTAAATAAATCAGATGTGTAATTCTGGACTTCCTATTTGGGTGACTGTTTAGACGTGTTTTTGAGATCCAAATCAAAAAAATTTCTGAACGATAGTTTTGTAGAACACCTTAATCTATCATTCTGTCAATTTCATAATTTGTGAATGTCGTTTACTATTTTAAAACGGATAGAAAGTTCATCACAGATTGCTGAAAATTATGATTGCAGGACAGCCTATAAAGATTTATGATTTTGACCTATTTTCGGATCCCAAATTGAAAACTTTCCTAACATAAAATTGTTTACAACATATTATTTTAGTTGACCGGAGGTTTTCATAATTTTTCATAAGTGTTTGCTATTTTAAACACATGTTCAAAGTTCAACACGGATTGTTGTCAAATCCGAGCTTTTTAAAAAACTAACATTTCTTCTCTTATGCTTTGATTGTCTTAATGAACTAAAAACGCCATATCTTCATATAACCTAAACTAATATTTTCTATCACCTTATCATTAACCGTCGATCACACACCATGAACCCAAGAAACTCATCAAAATCATAAAGTCAGATCCATAGCCCGCTTTTCAATTTTTAAACTTTTGGGGATGGAACATGTACATGTTTGCCATATCAAATTTTTTTTTTCATAAAAAAAATTCTTAAACAAGTAATATCAACCATGTGCTTAGTATCTGAACACTATATGATAGTTTTGCAATTGTTAACTTAGGTTCCAGCCTAAAAAAGTACTAATATGGATCATATGTGAGAAACCATATAACATATAACATAGCACAATCTTGAGGATTGTGGACACAGTGATAACGATGACACAATCTTTGAGGGTTGTGGATGCAAAATAACAATGACAATTAGGTTTGATTACATAGATCTTGTGTTAATATCATTGCACATGTGATAAACTTGTATAGATTTGTAACCTTTTATATCAACATGCTTTTATATCTTTATAAATCTATGTTTCTCATTAATAATTTTGTTGATCTTTTTACTTTACATGTTTAAGGTGATGATAACTAGGAACTTGGATCTTCACTTAAGAATGCTTAATGACCTAGAATAAAAAATATTAATTCCTTTGTCATAGTTTTGTTGTTTGTTTCTTTTAAACAAATGTTGGTAAAATTATGAAATTTAATAAAGTTGTGTTACTTATTATTTCTTTATGCCATGAGCTATGTACTATATGTGTGATACCTCGCGTTTTCACCTTGGCGGGTGTGACACCCTCTGGCAACGCCAAGATTGGTGCACTACACAACTTGTCTTTAAGCGCTTGAAAAGTCGATTCTTCATTACTGCGCTACTTGTAAACAGTTCCTTTGTGAGTTAGGGCAGTCAGAGGCTGTGTAAGTTTCGAGAATGCTTCTACGAAACGCCAGTAATAACCCGCTAATAAAAGAAATTGTCTCACTTGTGTAGGCGTCATCGGTGAGGCCAATTCTTTATTGCCTCAAGCATATATGGGTCAACAAGAATACCATTCTCGTTAACAACATGCCCTAAGAATTGTACCTCACTCATCTAGAACTCATATTTAGAAAACTTGGCATATAGTTGTTCTCGTCTTCGAAAGCTCTAGAATAAGTCTTAAATGTTCCTCCCTATTCTTGGAATAAATTAGTATATCATCAATGACCACAATGACAAAGTTTTCTAAGTAAGGTTTACAAAAACGGTTCATGAGGTCCATAAAGACTGCATGAGCATTTGTTAATCCAAACAGCAAGACTGCGAACTTAAAATGCCTATATCACATTCTGAAAGCAGTCTTGGATATGTCTTCTTCTTGAACCCTGAGTTGATTATATCCATATCTCAAATCAATCTTAGAGTAGTAACTCGATCCCAGAAGTTGATCAAACAGGCATCGACACGTGGAAGAGGCCAACAATTTTTTATAGTGACCTTGTTTAGTTCCCGGTTATCAATGCACATATGAAAGGTTCTGTCCTTTTTCATGAATAACACGTGCTCTCCCCAGAGTAAAGAAATAGGACGTATGAAACCCTTGTCTAGCAGTTGCTGTAACTGTTTTGACAATTATTGTACTTCGTTTGGTGCCAAGTGATACAGCGCCCGAGTGATTGGGGCGCCTCCTTGTTTTAGTTAAATCTGGAACTCTAGTTGACTGTGTGGAGGAAGACCAGGAAAGTCCTCTGGAAACACTTTGGGGAAATCCCTAATGATAGAAATATCACCAATCCACTTCTCCTCTATGGTCTTTTTAGTAACTAGAGCCAGAATCGCCGAGTGTGCCTTTCGTAGGCATTTCTAGGCTTTCATGTAGAAGATGACGCTGACCACAACACCACTTTTGTCGTGACATCCGGTAATTTTTAGTTACCAAACTCTGTTAGTTCCGTTAGGTCTTGCATATACGTTTCGTAAACACACACTAGTTTTCGTTGAACGTTGCGGACTTAATAACAATTATCTATAATAATCAGATAATAATATAATTGATAATGTGATTATTAATTCGTGATTATGTGATTTTATGAATTTTAAATATTATTTGTGAATTTTACTTTGTAACGTGATGACATGTGATAATTGGTTCGTGTGTTTTGCTGCTAGCTAAAATATATGATTATTATTGTTGAATAATTATATATGAGTTTTGTAGTTAGAAGTATTTGTAAAGTGTTTAAAAAGTTTAGTTTTATAAAATTTAAACAAGGAGGTTTACTTTGTAATTAACACAAAACTAAAAGTTACAAAAAATTTAACCCTAAATCCCCCCTCCCACACCCATTGCGGCCAAACCCCCTTCCCCACCCATTCCTTGCGATTTTGATCAACAAAAACAATCATTCATTGATTTTTGATTAGTTCCAAGTGATTCTAACATGTAGCAAGTGCCAATTCTTGATTTTTATGCGATTAAAGGTTAGATTTTCTTTGTTTTTCATTGTTTTTGTTCCTTGATGAACCCTAATTCACAAATTATGAGGAAAAATTGATGATGTTGATGATGATATGATGTTAGTTATGTTATATGAATGTTAATCTATGTGTATTATGCAAGAAATTCATGGATTCGATGTGTTGTTCAAACCTTACTATAAGTAGAAACTTTTTGATATGAGATTGGTGAATTATGATGAATTGATGATGTTGGTCATGTCTAGATGATTGTTATGGTTGTTGGGTTATGATGTTTATTGTAGAATTCCATGGTTTGATCATATAGTTCATATATTGCCCAAATTAGAAACTTTTGATTATTAGAATTCATGTATTGATGGTTTACGGATGTTAAATGGATTGTTATGATTGCTATGAACTAGATTAGGGATGTTATTGATGAATTTGAATTGAAAATTATGAAAACATAGATTTTGGGTGTTACTTTCCCGAAAGCAAAACTTTATTTATGTAGATCGTTGGATATTGTGAATTGGGCATGTTTATGATGTTAGGAGCATGCTAGTTAGTTCATGAATGATGTCTATTGTGTTAGATTGTGTTAATTGGGTCATTTGGGTTGTTGATGAACCTATGGGAAAATTTAGGTTTTCTTGGAAAATTTGGGTTGTTAGATTGTGAAAATTTCTTTTCGTTTGCTATAACCATTGTCTCTGATACCAATCTGTCACAACCTTAATTTTCACAAACGCGGTTTTAACATTAGACGCGTGACATACTAAGAACTCAGTCGATAGCTACACCTAACGACATAATAATTACAAAACATAGTTGTTCCATAATTAGAAAATCCTAAAAGCATAATTATAAATGGATTCAAGAAAACATTTCCGGAAGCATAAACAGTAAATCATTTAAAATTCAACCAGCGCGCAAAACACGCGCAACCCAAATAAATGTAAACTTGCGAAAACTAGCATTTAAACTATTTTACAAAGCATTCCCAATATGATAGAAGTGATGAAATGATCCTAAATGCGCGCATCTTATGGACCTGATAGAAACATACTAAAGTGTCAACATGGGGTTGGTGAGTTCACAGGTTTTCATAAATAGTAACATAGTTAAAAGCAGATCAAGTAAACAAAGTAATATCAGTAAATAGCTAGTCTACATAACCAGTTATATAGTGTATGAAGTTCTCAACCGAAGCTAACAAATATAAGTATGCCTGGGCTGTCCACCAGACCACATCAACAGCAATTAGGTCAATTAAACACCCGTTTGACATGCACTCGTGCTAGCGCGACTACCCCACGTGGGGTTTACCCAGTAGATCTACTCAGAATTATCTCGCTAAAGTACATAAATTAACGGTTTGAAAATGAGGACACAAAATGGTACAACACTAGTAATCACGTGATAATTACAGCAATACTAATCAAATGAATGAACGTTTAAAAATGAACATGTTTCTTTTCCCCCCAAAAGAATATATGTAAAGTGAGGCTATAAACTCACCTTGATGCAAAGCAACAAGAAAAAATGCAAGCACAAATGATATGGCTCCGATTAACCTGAATTTGATTTAATATATAATTAACATTAACTATTAAGTACTAATACAAGATTTGTACCGTTTTGCGTTCCCGACTCAGTTACAATGCAAGGTGATTTCCCCTATTCACATGCAAATGTATTCAAACACAACCGACACGGCATAATGCAATCCGGTCAATACACAACGCATAAATGGAAAGTATACATCGGATAATACATATTTATATATAGCACCCACGTAATATTTTGTATACGACACACCTAATGAATATGTACTATATACAACACACATATATATACTACATACCATACACCACACACATTCATTGCACATTCATACACTACAAGACATTCACTATGCACACACACACACGCACACAATAAGACATCCAACCATACACATTCACGAGCACATATTCTTCTCCCACACCCATGCAACTCGCGCCGAGACCCTTGCACACACCACCATCACCAATGCACAACCACTATAACCATACTTACATGCAAGACATAACCCACACATACCCCACTACGAGAACCCACACATCACATAACCAATACCCTAGTCGACCACCATGAACACACACACCACTGAAATCCTATTCATAACCGAACATGCGCACAACACACCAAAACACCCAACCTGACAACCTGAACCCACTTCTATCTACAAAAACTATGCACCTACACCCAAACAATATGCAATACATACACGCAACACCCTATATACATACATAAAACATCACATGAACAAATATACATATATACACCTATATAAAACCGTCGGGCACACAACTTATCTCTAGCCACACAAATCTAGTACCAGCAACCAAGAAATCATAAAGAAGCGGCAGTTAGGGAATTCCTAAAACCTTAACATAATGAACCATAAAGAAAATACATACCGTACCTAACGATCGGAACAATGAAATAGTCGTAGGGATACCGATGGATTTACGAATAGGGATGAGGGGACGAGCTGCCGTTGGCGAGATGAGGGTGGATGCGGTTTAGGGTTTTGAGAGGTTGAGGTTTGTTATAATGAGTATCGAGAGGGGGGTTTACGGTTTGCATACCACACAATAATAGAAAACACAGGAATTGCATTATAGTCCCCCTAAATTCCCATGATTTGCACTTTTAATTAATTAAGTTTAACTAATTTCATTCTAATTCCCCCAACTATTAATAATAATTATAATAATAATCATTATCATTTAATAATAATAAAAAAATTTGATTAATTAGAGGTTGGGTTATGAAAATGGTGTTAACCTGAAAAACATGGGTTTGTCACATAAATATTTAATCAGACTAATAATACTCCTATTAAACCAAAAACCATTAATCAATTGATCATGAGTTGAGAAACTACTGTTCGATTGATTTTGTTCGACCGAAAGTCAAATTAAACTAGCAAAGACCTTAAATCCGAAAGCATTAGTGAGCAATATGTCCTGAGATTAGATCAGGTTCCTAATTGAAGGGTATTACGTCAAATTCGAGTGTAAATTAACTCAGAATCAATCGAAATTCAAATAACGGGGATCTTGTATTGTTTATCGCATTTGGTTGAACATCACTGTTCATCGCATTTGTCTAGTACTATATTGTTCATTGCGTTTCCTCAAAGTTACTATTCATCGAATTTTTTAGTATACTATTCTGAGCATTTGTTAAAGTACTATAGTATTCATCTCATTTGTGTATACTACAACGTTGACTACTGAACTATTGATCACATCTATCAGAAAAGTAGATGATTTTGACCAGATTTTGGACTGTTTTGACTTATTGGACTGATTGGACATAAAATGAACCTAAAATCAATTCATCTAAATTACAATCAATCGAATAATATTTAACAAAGTTGAAATTTTAAAACATGATAATGACTTCTATGACACATGGCATACCAGATCTGTCATAGTTAATCATGAAAAAACTGAGAATTTAAAAAGAGCTTTAAATCAAAATCATATGTATCAAAACAAAATAAATTATGCTTTTAAAAACATGCACAATTTCTTCATAAAAACAAAGATTAATGTTTTGATTACAACTCAGACAACTCAGATGAAATTGAGTATGTTAAACCCAAAACTTCTTCTTCCAGATTCATCAAAAACAAAAAAGTAAAGTCCTTTCCTAATGAACTTCAATCATGATTTTTAAAGCCAAAACATGATGAATCTGATGAATAATTTATTAAAATTCAGAGTAATCTATCAAAGAGTCATAGGTTGATAAAAATGAAAAACCCAAGACCATCATGTCTTGGGTTCCACATTCTAACTGAGTTGTTTGTGCTTGTAAGGTAATCTGATAAGGTCCAATAATATTTGGTTTGTGGACAGAAGGTGTTCCCGACACATGACAAGAGATAGTTCCCTTCTGCATGATTTTAAGCATATTATAAAAACTATAGTGGCTTATAGAGTAGATTCTCAGGGAGGAAGAATAAGTGGTGAAGAAACTGTGATAAATGGCCAACTGAGCTTTGACAAAATCAACTACCGTAAGCAACTAAAGTTCAACCTGCTAAGCGTGACATAAATTTATGATAAGAAATATTCTACCCATTTTATAAACACTCACTATTATGTCTTAAAATTAGGTTTCATATTCCTGAATAGTAGGTTGTCTTGAAAACTCCATGGAAGAATAACACTTATGTCTTAAATCTTAATTCTGTCCAACCAAAAGAAGCAACCTGATTACTTTCTAAAGCATCATTTGATGAATCAAAACTATCGCATAGGTAGTTGGGGCATACAAACTTTAAAACCATGAACAAATTGGCCAACGGTAACTATGTCATTGGTCTACATAAGAAAGAATTTCATTCAATTGACCATTGTTTTGCATGGCTCAAATGGAAACAAAAGAAAACTTCCCATAAGCCTAAACTTATGAATTTAAACACCATTGAAGCTTCTTTATATGGATCTTTTTGGCCCAACTCATGTCATAAGCATAGGCAAAAAGAAATATAGTTTGGTAATCAATAATGATTATTTAAGGTTTACTTAGGTTTTCTTCTTAGTTCTTAAAAATAAATCACCTCAAATCATCAAAGATTTTATCATAGAGATTGAAAATTAATTAATCTTTAAAGTAAAATCAATCAGAGGTGATAATGGAACTGAATTTGAAAATGAGAAGTTTGAGCGGCTTCTATCTATATATGAAAACTTTTTTAAAAGATATATAGAAACAAGTCTAGCTTGGGATATAACGTTTTTAATCAATCCATGTTTACACCCCTATTATAAAGAACGGGTTAAGATATGGTTCTAGAACTCAATACCTTGATCGCTTCTAACAATTTCAACGTGAAGATCAATCTTATTTTTAACTTTTACTATAAAAAATTTAATATTTTTGGTAGTTTTTTCTTAGTTTTAAAGAGAAAAACCCATGTATATCTAGAAAATTCATCAATAACAATCAAGCAATAAGATTTTTACTAAAGCTTATCATAAGTGTTAGACCAAAGATATGTATATGTAACAAATGAAAATGGGAGGTACATAATTCAACTCTTTTGACTTATGAGGGAAGACTTGTGTTGCTCACCATTGAGACAGACAACACAATGGTCAGCACATGTGTCATAAAGATGACTCATCCACATATGCTTTTAGTACAAATCAATATACATTTCTAATGGGACCTAAATTCTTTATATCTAACATGTATAAATTTTCCTTCCTAGAAGCCCTCGTCAAAACTTTTACATTTTAAAATAATAAACCCGAGCACAAGACAATACATTCATGTCATGTGAAAAACATATCATGCATTTGATTACACAACTAAGAAACACTTAGAATATTATAGCTTAGCCCACTTACATAATTTATATTATCAAAGCTTACCATAATAATAAATTACTATGTATATTAATCACTTATGTCAGTAATCACAAGGAACTTTTGTAGTTTTGAACATTTATCACTAAAGTATTATTATTTACATATAGATCCCTTTACTCTCAACTACTCATCTTCATTTGATTCCATTTTCTTAATATTTACATAAATTTAGGATGTTACTCAAGTCTTAAGAATTTCTTATTTTTCTTTGTTTTATTTTAGTTACATAAGCAATTTTTGATAAATTACATGAAATGATTTTATATAAATTTAAACCGGTTATAAAATAGTCGGGTCAACTACAAAACATTTTCGTGTTTATTTTTAAGTAGGTTTTGAGTTGTTCTACATTTTGAAGTAACTTCTCTTTGAAAACGCGTCGGGTCAAATATGAATCATATGATACGCTTTCATCCAACTATACAGATTCTGAGTTATTCTATATAGTTCGAAAACGAGCCAGGGCAATTGTAATCTATACTTTATCCGCAGAATACGACGTCACAACATGTAACTTTTTATGTATGTTTTGTTTTGGTCTACGTTTTGATTTAAATTTTGTTTGAAAAAGAGTTTGGTCAAATTTAATATGTTTAAATTGAACGATATAAATTTCAGTTACACTACGTTTTGACGTAAATTTAATTTGAAAACGAGTCTGATCGATAATGGTCTATATTTTATCATAACAAGGATCACTTAGAGGCTGATGCAACCAAAGAACAACTCAAAGAACTTTCAGTATGCACATGTAAAGTACAAGGAAGTTACTTCGGAAGATTTGATACAACTCAGTGAATTATGCTAAGTATCAAATCTTCCGAAGTCGAAAGACCAAATCTTCCAAAGTCGAAAGACCAAATCTTCCAAGGACAAAAATGAAGTCTTTCGAAGCTTCAAACACAAAGTCTTCCAAAACCAAAGACTGATTTCTTCCAAAGACCGAGAATACATGCTTTTTCTAAATCATCATTTGACAAAAGCTGAACAACTTTTCGTTGCCACTTCTGAAGACTCACCAATTTATATGAGTTGGTAAAAAGTGCTTTATTCAAACTGTTGATTAAGGTCTTTTGTCTATAACTTACTACTCTTGTACTTTTATCTTTTTTGTAATAGATAAGGATATGAGCTATGGCATGTCATAGTCATTAGTCAAAAGGCAATCTACCTTTTGACTCTACATTGACCTAGTTGTCTAGATTAGTGTTTCCAGATGGCCTTCAATATATGGTTTGTTGTAAGATGTAGTATTAAATATCTCAAGTACTTGCATCTTAAGATAAGCTTTGTAACACTTGTAAAAACTTGAGAAAAATATACAATATTCTTGAAAAACCATATTTGAGTGTTCTTGTTTTATTGTTCTTGTTACTTGTGTTTATTGTTTCATCCTAATCGGTTTCCTATTTGATCTGCTAAGTGTTCTAAGTCTCTTCTCATTGTGAAACTTTTGTATTGACCCCTTCAACGGTCCTACAATTGGTATAAGAGCATTTCAATCTCTTAATTGTAAGATCTCACCATCTTAGATCTCTTTAGTTTCACAAAACAATTATCAACTCAAATGGCAGCTATCTCAAAGGATAATAAGGAACCGTACCATGAATAAGTCTCCACCGATCACTCCTGATGATTTTGATACTTGGTGCCAACATATGGAAGGGTTCAAGTCTCAAGACAGCAAGATGTGGAGATCTGTCATTAAAGGACCTCACATCCCAAGCACCTCTTCAGCCACTGCTAGAGGTGGGATGATGCAAAGGAAATGGATGACTATTCTGAAGAATATTGGAAGAAAACTAATGTTGATCAGAAGGCCATGACCGCTCTCGAAACTGCTCTTCTAAACTTTATCTACAAAGGCTTCAAGAAGTGCAAAACTGCTAAGCAACTCTGGGATGCACTGAAGCTTATGTATGAAGGGCCTGAGGAAGCCAAAGAACACAAGAAAGACCTCATAAAGGAATAGTTTGAGAATTTCACCTACAAGACAGGTGAAACTATGACTCAATAATACTTTAGGTACGTTAAGATTGTGGATACTCTAATGGATTTTGGAGTAAAACTTGAGAATATGGACATTATGAGTAAGTTCACGTTCTCTCTTCCAAGACAATGGACTAACTATTGTGTGGCCATTAAGAGAACTTATAACCTCACTACTCTTACTCTCACAGAGCTGTATGGTATCCTTAGTGGCTACCAAATGGAGCTGGACATACAAAATCCATCAAGCAGCTCTTCTAACAATCAGCAGATTTCAGCCGTTCATGTGGTTGAAAGCGATAGTAGAGAACCACAACATCATCTTATCTGCTACTCTGACAACTCATAAAAGGGTTGTTGGTCCATCATGATCGATTCAACAGTGCAAATGATCATCAACACATACATAACCCACTGA
>BJCN01004183.1:2244-13701 GCA_018326445.1 Flaveria brownii | reverse complement strand
AGCTCTTCAGTCTGAGCATGCGGAACCTCATGACTGAACATTTGTGAGATGGGAGTGGTTTGCTCCTCAGGATAAGTGGGAGCTCCAATGTCCACTTCTTCTTGTGTGGGTGCTAATATGGGGTCCTACACAGGTTGAATAACCTGAGCAGGGGTTCATTTGGATTTTCTTTTGTAGGTGATGGTTATTTGTCGCTGTGTGGGTTGTCTTGAAGTAAATAATCAATGATATGTATGACGGGACAAAAACGTGTGTGCGATCACCAGTCGGAGACACACACTTCTTCCCGGTGGAAGTGGGACTCCATTAGGGTTCGGCATTGAGCCCATTTCTCTTCACAGTAGTGTTGGATGAGATGACCAGGTCTATACAAGTGCCAGTCCCGTGGTGCGTGCTGTTTGTGGATAATATTGTCTTAATATCCGAATCTAAAAGGGTGCTTAACGAGAGGCTAGAACAGTGGAGAGCAGCACTAGAGCGCAGAGGATTAAGGATATGTTGCTCTAAGACAGAATACATGCATTGTGACTTTAGTGGTGAGGCTAAAGAGGACACCAAAATCAGTATCCAGGGTATGGCGGTCCCACAGACATCTAGGTTCAAGTACCTGGGCTCGTACGTACAGAAAGATGGAGAGATACACAGCGATGTAGCTCATCGCGTTCAAGCAGGATGGTGCAAGTGGAGAGCAGCATCAGGGATTTTGTGTGATAAGAGGTTTCCAGAAAAACTAAAGGGAAAACTATATAGAGTGGTAGTACGCCCAGCTATGTTATACGGAAAAGACTTCTGTGCCATAAGGAAATCGCACGAAAGACTAATAAAGGTCGTGCAAATGCAAATGCTGAGGTGGATGTGTGGACAGACAAGACTGGATTGGATAAGAAACAATGTGTTTTGAAAGAGGCTAGAGGTGGCTTGTATTATAGATAAAATAAGAGAGGGAAAACTAAGATGGTTCGGGCACGTGAAGAGGATACAGATGGAAGCACCGGTTAGAGTCGTAGAGAACATCAACGTAGAGGGTAGGAGGAGTGGAGGAAGACCTAGTTTGACTTGGGACGAGATAATTAGGCGAGATATGGTAGACTTGCACCTCTCTGAGCACATGATCGAAGATAGGAGTGCGTGGAGGCGCAAAATTAAAAATAAGGACTTTTAGTGGGATTTGTGGGTAGGAAGGCTAAATGTAGCCTTGTTGTGTACGCATTCCTCATCTGCCCTTTATAGGTGCAACATGCCGCTTTTTGTTGTATGCCTTTTTTTCCTAAGTTTTATGTGTCTTATACCTATGTGTTGTATGCTAAATAATATGCCTGCTTTTGTTTGCTATTGCTATTACTTTTGTTTTCTAGTTGGGGGTCTCTTTGGAAGCGGTCTCTCTACCCCCCAAGGTAGAGGAAAGACTCGCCACCACCTACCCCAGCTAGACCCTACTCTTGAGTGGGATATACTGGGTATGTTTGTTTGTTTGTTTGTTTGTTTGTTTGGGTTGTCTTGAAGTAGAAGGTGTGGGTTCAACACTAGCTGGTGCTGCTAGGTTGTCACCTTGAGCAGTGAACTCTAATATTTTTGGGACTAGGGCTGTTTCTATCCTTAATAAGCCAACAGTTGGCTTTCTCATTGTTTTGAAGATGCTGGTCTTCATTTGTCCTAATTTTAGAACATTACATGTTTCCCTCAACTGTGAGACCAGTTCACGGTTGAGAATGTGCTGGACATATCTAGGAAACATGTAATATTCTAAGGACTCTAAGTTTACAAGCAAATTATTATACACAAATTGTGAATACCTGAACAGACCCTATGAACCATCCCATGGACTATAAAAAGAGGTCTTCTGGAATCTGGTCCCAACCTCCATGTTTGTTAGACAGACTGTGGATAATAACATGGAGGAGGTATTATTGTTGAGGAGAGACCCTCCTTTCTTGAAGGTTTTGACTGAGAAGTCACCGTCATAGCCCATTTGCTCAAAGAAGTAGTTTACAGCAGATTTTGGAAAGGACAATTCACGTTCTGCATCATCCAGCTGTAGGTGAGAGTTGATTGAAGCTGGAGTGATGAAGATTATCTTCCCCTGCACTGTGGCAAATAGTGCCTTCTCCCCATCCATGGTGACGTCTTGGAAGGTCCTCCAGAAATCCAACAGTTGATCCTCATAGAGTGGAGGATCAATGGCAAGGGAGGTGAAGTAGTGAGACAAACAAAGAAAATGACAAACCTCTGAGAAACTTGGATCTTTCTCAGAGTTTAACAGAGCAACCTGATTATGTTGTCTGTGAAGCTGCATGGAAAAATCTTGTTGGTTTCTACGATCAAGGTTGGCCATTTGTGATAGCTTTGAGGTGAAAAAAGATAAGAACAAAGGTGGTAGGTGGGAATTTAGGTTTACAGAATTTGCAGATGAAGAAGATAGTGAAAAGGGGAGGAACCGTTAGGTATATTTATATGAAATAGACGTAAGACAAAGTTAATGCAAAAGAACAAACTTTGAAGTCCAAAGTCGGTCCCACCTCTAAGAAAGTGCCCAAAAAGGTAGTTTTCTTGGAAGTTGAAACTTTTCCGAAGGTTGTTTGTCTTCTGAAGCTTTTGTGAAAAACTTCCGAAGCCAAATTTTGACTTCGGAAGATATTCCCAAGCTTAGTGAAAAATGGCTTCGGAGGAAAATTTACTTGTAATATTTTCTCTTCCGAAGAGTATTTGGTTTCGGAAGATATTAAGAGTTGAAAGTTTTATTCTTAAGGAGAATAAAACTTCCGAAGCTTAAGTGCTTTCGGAAGAAATTTGTTCTTCAATTTCACATAAGTACTTAGCAGCATATTTTGGCTTCGGAAGAAATGTTTACATTTCTTTTATGTAGTTATCTAATTTGAAAACTTAAAATGTAAATTTCTTTTAGCAGCATAAAAGGTAAATTTCTTTTAAGTAGTTATGTAATTTGAAAACTTAAAATTCTTCCTAAGGCAATATTAGTGTCTTCCGAAAGAAAATACTCTTGAAATTTTCAAAATGTTAAGGAATGTCATTTGAAAAAGATTTTCTCCTAAGATAAACTGGACTTATATAGGTGATAATTTAGACAAGTTAGGACACAATTCTTTTAGAAATAATATAGATTAAGTTTTAATAAAATCAATCAAGGGTAATAATCCCAATAGCTGATACAAGATATTTAAATCCTTGTTCATCAAAAGCTTTTGTGAACAAATCAGCATATTGTTCATTTGTATTAAACTTGATTAGTTTTATCAACCCCTTTTTATGATTATCTCTAATTAGATGATACCTCATGTTGATGTGCTTTGTCCTTGAGTGCTGTACAGGATTCTCTGTGATAGAGATAGCACTGTTGTTGTGTATGTGGATAGGAGTCTCTTTGAAGTTATGTCCATAGTCTAGCATCTGATTCTGAATCCAAAGTACTTGAGCACAGTAGCTTGCAGCAACAATGTATTCAGCTTCAACAATTGATGCAGATACGCATGATTGTTTCTTGCATTGCCATGAGACTCTCCTTCCACTAAGGAATTGACATCCCTAGTTGTGGACTTTGCAGTCATGTTGCAGCCACCATAGGCACTATCTGTATATGCATACATATTAAAGTCAGAGTTCTTTGGATACCAAAGGCCATGCTTAGGAGCACCTTTGAGATATCTAAGAATCCTTTTGATAGCAACTAGGTGTGACATCTTGGGGTTAGCTTGATATCTTGCACATTTGCATGTAGCAAATATGATATCAGGCTTGCTGGCTGTAAGATACATGAAAGACCCAATCATAGCCTTGTAAAGATGTTCATCTACACACTCCCCCTCAATATTAGGTCCAAAGGAGTGGCATCTGGCTAGGGTGTCTTTGCAATCTTACATTCAGTCATGTTGAATCTTGTAATTATGTCCTGCACATACTTTGACTGACTTATGAAGATGTCATTTTCAACTTGCTTCGCTTGAACTCCTAGAAAGAAATTTGGCTCTCCCATGGCACTCATTTCAAATCTATTTTTCATCAGCTTCTCAAAGTCTTTGCAGAGCTTTGGATTAGTTAAACCAAAGATAACGTCATCAACATATACTTGAACCAACATCAAATCATTTCATGTTCCTTTGATGAAGAGAGTTCCATCTATAGTACCCCTCTTGTAACCAGGCTGATAGAGATACTGAGATAGTGTCTCATACCACTTTTTTGGAGCTTGGTGCAGCCTATAAAGAGCTTTATCAAGCTTGCAGACATAATCAGGATGAACTAGGTCTGCAAAGCAAAATGGTTGTTTGACTTATACTTCTTCATTAATCACCCCATATAAAAATGCGCACTTGACATCAACTTGGTAGACCTTGAAGTCATTGGGTGCAACAAACGCCAGGAATATCCTAACAGCTTCAAGTCTTGCTACTGGAGCAAAAACATCAGTGTAATCAATTTCGTCTTCTTGTGTGTATCCTTGAACAACCAGTCTTGCCTTGTTCTTGATGACAAGTCCTCTATCATCCTTCTTATTCCTAAACACCCATTTGGTTCCGATGATAGTCTTCCCTTGTGGAAGAGGACATAGACTCCAAACCTTTTGCCTTTTGTATCGAAGCAGCTCCTCTTGCATTGCTTTAATCCAAATTCCATACTTAAAAGCCTTATCCACTTTCTTTGGCTCTATTTGGGACAAGAAACAAGAGTAACAAACATTTTTGTCATGGGTTTGTCCTCTTGTTTTCACCCCCTTGTCAACGTTTCCAATGATGTTTGTGGTGGGGTGTGACTTGTGGATCCTAAGTTAAGGGATCACAATAAGTTGTTTAGACAGATCTAAATTGAAGAAGTTTAGATCTGGCAATAAAGTGTCTCTCACCATATCAACACACTTATCAAGTGAAGCTTGATCCAATGAGTGTGTGACATCATTGATGTTGTCCTTAATAGAGTGGTTGTCAGCATCAAGAAATTCATGATCACTGTCACCACTCCCATTTCCTCCTACATTTGAAGTTCCTTCTATTGTGTTTTGTGCCTCTGAGCTGGAATTTTCAGGCACTTTAGATGTATCAGCTTTATTTGTCATTGGTGTGCTGATAGGAACTTCACCTGCAAGGTTGGTTACAACTGTAGCTGAAGTAGTAGTCTTGCTTGGTCTTCTCAGCTTAAACCCCGGATCAGGATATTCTGTTGATGTATTACTTGTAGATCCTAAAACATCCTTATAAAATTTGTTAAAACAGTTTGTAACTAAATCAAGATCAGATAGCCAGTTAGGAACATAACTTTTCACACAGGGTGTGTGCTCATTGAAGATCATATTGGCTGATTCTTCAACTACTCTAGTTCTTAGATTGTATACTCTATAAGCCTTAGCTTGGGAAGTGTCCAATAAGGTGTCCATCATCCAATTTCTCAACAAACTTGGCTACTTGATTTTTGGTATTCAAGATGGTGTAGGGTCATCCAAATGACCGGAGAAAACCAATGAAAGGTCTTTTTTGTGTCATAGTTCATAAGGAGTCTTACCATGAGTCTTAACTACTAAAACTCTGTTCTGCACATAGCAGGCAGTGTTGACTGCCTCTGCCCAGAAGGTGATGGACAGTTTAGAGTCAGACAACATGGTTCCTGCAGCCTTAATAAGTGTCCTATTTCTCCTCTAAGCAACACCGTTTTGCTAAGGGGTCCTAGGAGAACTATATTGTCTTTTTATACCCTTTTCATCACAAAATGTGTCAAGGGTTCCTTAGTCACATCTTTTGGTCTTGACCTTGTGATCAATTTTATTCTCAACTTTTAGAATGAAATTCTTCAAGATCTCATTAGTTTCATCCTTAGTTCTAAGGAAGAAAACCCAAGTGAATCTTGTGAAGTAATCTGTGATCACCAAACAGTATGAGGTCCTTCCTAAACTCATTACAATGGTAGGGGACAAAGAGATCCATATGTAACAAGTGTAGGGCAGTAGTGATTGAGTTCTTTTCCTTTGGCTTGTGAGACACCAAGTGTTGTTTCCCTTTCAGGCAAGAAACACAATGATCATCACTTGTAAACTCTTTCTTTGACATTCTAGTTACCAAATCATTCTTAATTAACTTGTTCATGTTCTTAAAGTTTACATGGCATGTTCTTTTATGCCAAAGGAAAGACGCATCAATATTGGCCTTAGACAGAAAGCAAGAAACTTCTCCCGAAGGGGATGTTTCCTGCAAATCCATCTTGTACATGTTCCCTTTCCAGGGTGCTCTAAACAGAATATGCACTTGAGGAATTACCACCCCGGCCTTGAGAACAATGCACTCATGCTCAGTAAAGAGCATGTTATGTCTCTGCTCACAAATTTAGGAAACACTCAGTAAATTGTACCAAGCTCATTGACATAGTTTACCTTCTTAATGCTGAGCTTACCATTTATGACCCTGCCCCTTCCTGTAATGTGACCACCAGTATCTCCTCCAAAAGCAACCAGCCCTCCATCATTTTCTCAAAGTTCTGAAGCAAAGAGCCATTGCCTGTCATGTGCCTACAACAGCCACTATCAATGATCCATACACTTTTTTTGGTCTTCAGTTGTTCCTGCATAATAAAAGGAGAATTGTTACATTGGAAATCCAAGCCTTATTGGTCTTGGGCTCTTCAAAATGAACTAAAGGCAGTGCAATAGTAATTGATCCTATACTGAGACTATGGGGATCTCTTGCTGTTGTCAGTGAAGAATTTTCAGTCATATGGTCTTCCTTTATCTTCCACACCATCTTTGGAAGATTAGACTTGACCTTCAATGCTTTGGAAGTTTTAACAACTTTGGAAGCTTTGGAGACTAACCTTTCGGAAGATCTTGCTTTTACTGCAGCAAGCTTCAGTGATTCGGAAGCATTCCTTTCTCCCGAGACCAGAATTTCTTCCGAAGGAAAATTCTCACTTTTCTTCATTTTCATTTTGGAGCTTCCAAAAGAATCACAGATTTCTTCTAAGGCTTTCTTCTTCTTGTTCTTCTCAGAAGTATTCTTCCTTGTTATGTTGATAGTACTCTTAGGATTGTAGAAGCAATCCTTAGCAAGATGAGAGGTACTGCCACACATAATGCAGTCCATGTGCTTCCTTCTGAGAGTCTTCTTGTGAATGGAAGACTAAGTTTGATCACTTTCCATCTCCATCCCCATCTTTGCAGATATTGTGGCTGGCCTCTTAGGGTGAAGCTTGCCTTTGGAGGTGGATGGTTCATGCTGTGTAGCAGTGTGTCACAGCTGATCAGTGTTCATTCCTTCACAGGGATGAGTTGAACGTGTACTTGAACTCTTCGTATTAGAGTTCAAAATTGTGTTCACAGTCTTTACCACTTCAAAACCTATAGAGATAAAAACCAATTTCTCCTTAGAGTTGAAAGTGTCCTTGATCTCCTGAGCTCTCTTTGATATCCTCTTTGCTGCTCGGATCAAGTTCTTCCTCTTGGACATAGTCGTCCCTCACTTCTTCCTCTCTTCAGGAGAGTAGTGACCCTTGTTAGGATGTTCATCTTCACTCTTCTCAGATCCATCCTTCACTACCTCTTCTTCATCCTTCTTATCACTAGGATCTATGGATGGCAGCTCATCTTGACTAGTTCCACACCTGGGAGATCTTATAGACAATAGAGTGTTTGGAGGAGCTATTTCAGTAGATCCTAGTCCCTGTTTGTTCTAATAACACACTTTGGAATGCAGGGATGAGGATATGACGTTCTTAAAGGTATCTTCTTCAAGAACATGCTTCTTTTCCTTGACTTTGCTCATCACTAGCTCAGCCTGGCACTCAGTTAACTTAGTGATGAGATATTTTATTTGAGTCCTGTAGTTTGTAAGAACACTTGAATTTGAAAATGATTACATGCTACTAGTTCAATCGTATGATTGTACCATACGACTGAACTCAGTCGTATGTTTGAGCAACCAACTGAGCTTAGTCGTGTGCTATGACATACGATTTAGCCAGTCGTACGACTGAAGGATCGATTGGTTCAGTCATGCGATTGAGTCATGCTTATGGTTCAATCGTGGAAATGAAGTTCATCAGTATGTCCAGTCGTATACGTATTGTACGAGGCCAAACATTTGATTTTGATTCAAATCCACATCAACATTATGAGATTTATGTCCTTAGACTCGTTTAGACTCGTTAAAACATCAATTGTTCGTTAATTTTACTTTCAAGTTTATTTAGTGCTCAATTTAATTAATTCTTTATGGGTGTTTATAAGTGACAAAAAATTTTAGGTGAATAACCGATTAAGCACCCCAATGCAACGCGATTTCATCTTAAATGTACCTGTAATCCAACGTAGAACCGTTAGTGAACGAGATATCTCACTAGATCACAAAAAAAAAATTCGAAAAGGGGTCCCTTAGTTTGCCAGTTTTTTTTCTAAGATTTAAACAAATGAAGAGGTCATGACCGACTAAGCCTTTTTTAATACCCTCGGGGATTTCAGTCGTGCGACTAGACCTATACGCATGGTTCAGACGTGCGACTGAAGTCCAATCGCATGAATGATCTAGACGCCTTACCAATCATGCGATTGGATCATACTGATTTTGCCAATCATGTGATTGAGCATACTGATGCTTCCAATCGTGTGATTGGGTCATGCTGATAGTCCAGTCGTGCATTAGGTCCATAAGAATGGTCCAGTTGTGCGATTGGTTGTACGATCGGGCCATACTCATGGATTAGACTTAGTTTATCTCAATAATGCACACAATTACATTAGACGTAACTTTCTAGCCTACCGATCATCTCAGACATGATCTTTTTATCTATCGATCACCTCAGACGTGATCATCTTTATTGAAAACCGTTGATCACCTCAGACGTGATCTTTTTATTTAAAACCGTTGATCACCTCAAACGTGAACCTTTTTGTCTTTCAGAAACAAGCTTTTCACAGTAAAGATTCGGTTTAATTTTGTGACTTTCACAGATTTCAATCTTTTTACATAGTCCGACACTGACACATTGCACACACAAATAGAACTAAAAAAACTTGAAATAAAACTGAAATAAGACATATTTTTTGTAATTTTCGTTTGAGGAGGGTTGAAGGCACTTTAACATCACTTAAACAATTTCTCCCCCTGAGTAGAACAGCTTAAGGCATTCACTTCATTTCGAGAAAGATTCATATGGAATCATATAGGCAAAAACGCAATTATTTGAAACTTTTTGTAGATATATCAATGACAGAAAACATTGTACGTACAATTCATAGAATCTCTTTCATCTAAGAATCAAACACACTAACAGGAAATCATGCTGGAACAGTTATGTAGCACACTTTGATTCTGAACATCAAGAGATGCAGCCACGATGATTGTGAGTATGTTTGTCCACTTAAATCCACACACAAATTTTTGACATACATCAATGACTTATAGGTAAATTAGATCAACAAGTATTTATGGATCCTACTGGTATATGGTAATCAATCTTCCTTAGGAGATTTTTAAGCGGTCTGGTGGTCAAGAAGAGACTGTTCTAAGAGCTTTCAAAGAGATGCAATGCCTCAGGTCAGTGCCATCGCACAACAAAGAGGCGCAAACGACAATGAATTCTTAGAACATATAGGTTATGCCAAGTCTTAGGTCAGTGCCATCGAACAGCAGAGAGGCGCAAGACCTATCTTCTCATTAGTGCAATACGATTTGATATTTATTGCAGCGATGATATTTGTCATCAACTTGATTACATTTAACTATTATTTTGATGCTTTATGACATTTGTCATATTCATTGCTCTGTTTTCGGTCGTTTGCACACATTCGTGGCTTTCATTTTCTCCTCACTCCTTATTGGAACTTGATTGATTGTGCAGACCAGGGATGCAATTGGAACCCAAATCTTGTTGATTGATTAATTTAGGTGAATCACCAATGATGTCTACTAGTCTATTGTGTTGAATCTACCGACAGATCGTATAATGGACTGGCAACCCCCTAGATCTACTTTCTCTATGCAACCACGATAACAGACTGGCTACTATCATTTTTCCAACTTGTTAGGCTTTGACATCAAAGATTTATAATATTCTGTGATTTTAAATTTATCAGAAAAATGCAAAAAGGAAAATCTTTTTGGTGTCCTAATTAATTCGACGCTTGTGTACAATCATTTTCCATTGCATTGAATTGCTTTCTCAGAGTTGTTGTCTTTGCCTATCAGATTACCTGCCCTTCCCCACCCCCCCTTTTTTCGGTAACTCTCCCCCCTAAAATTTTAACAAACAGAAAATCTTTTTGTGATTTTGAAATTTTAAAACGCGAGTAACAAATAATAGATTAGATGTAACATTTAAGAAATGATAAATAAAATTAAAAATTCTAAAACTGAAGACGCTTTGGTGGATACTAACTCGATTCCTCCGGAATCACATCTTCTTTCTTTTTGACGTCGTTAACCTCTAATAGATAATAAAATATTGGTTTGTCAAATGGTTTGTATAGAGGTCGGCGGGCTGAAAATAAGTGTTAATTTTAATCACATCGATTAAATGTTTTTCAAAACACTAACGTATGAAGTGATACTTTATTATGATGTGTTTAGTTTTGGGATGTTGTACCCGATTTTTAGTGACAGTTATGGCAGCAGAATTATCAACAAAAATAGGGGTGTTAGTAAATTGCAAACCGTAGTCCCATATATGCTGTTGAATCCAAATGATTTGAGAACAGCAACTTGCAGCAGCAACATATTCAGCCTCATATGTAGATAGAGAAACCGAAGTCTGCTTCTTGCATTGCCATGTGACTAACCGCCTTCCAAAGAACTGACACCCCGCAGATGTTGACTTTTAGTTCATCTTACAACCTCCATAGTCTAAGTCACTAAACGCAGTAAGTTCAAAGTCATCATCATAAGGATACCAGAACCCGAGTGTTAGAGTATCCTTCAGATAATGGAAAATCCACTTCACCCCAATGAGATGATTTACTTTTCGTTTGGACTGATATCTGGAGCAACGACACGTGGCATACATGATATCAGGACGAGAAGCCGTGAGATACATTAGAGATCCAATCATTCCATGATACATGGTGGCATCAACCAAATCCCTATTTTCATCAGGTGCCACATCGTGGTTCGTGGCAACAGGGGTACCTTCAACAGTGACATTCTCCATGTCAAAACAACCTAGAATGTCTCCAAAATACTTAGTCTGATGCAAAAAGATGCCGGTAGGTGTCTGATCCACCTGTAATCCCAGAAAAAACTTCATTTCTCCCATGGAACTCATTTCCAATTCAGCTTTCATCACAACTTCAAATTCTTTACATAAATCTTCATTTTTGGATCCGAAGATTATGTCGTCAACGTATATCTGAACCATCAGTAAATCCCCATCATATCAAGCTCGAGGAGCTTGATGCAGCCCATACAAAGCCTTGTCTAGTTCATAGACCCTGTCCCGATGATAAGGATCTTCAAATCCTTTGGGTTGACTGAC
>BJCN01004152.1:5700-15927 GCA_018326445.1 Flaveria brownii | reverse complement strand
GGGGCCTGATGTCTAAGTAGCCCTTATCTGCCCTTTAACGGTGATTCTACATGCACCTAGGATATATGTATGCTATGTGTTGTATGATTTATTGTATGTTGTCTTGCTATCAGTATGGCTTTTGCTATCGAGTCGGGGGTCTCTTTGAAAGCGGTCTCTCTACCTAACAAGATAGAGGAAAGACTCGCCTACACCTACCCTCCCCAGACCCTGCTCTCGAGTGGGATATACTGGGTTTGTTTGTTTGTTTGTTTGTATATCAGGATGAGTGAGTACATATATAATTGTACTCAAATTTTTATACATGCAGCTAACACAAGTCATTAAACATAGGGTACAAGTGTTTTATTCGATAATTTCTATTTTACCCTCACCTAATAAACTTCTTTTAAATAATACTTAAATTAATTCATTTTTCTAAATTAATTAATTAATAACATAAGATTAGTTAATTAACTATAACAACTTTTTTTTATCTATAATGCTTTGAATTAACATTTAAATTCATAAAGGACTGAGAACGAGCGTTTTAAAGTTAAGGATGAAATCCGCTACTTTTGACAAACATAAAGTATGTTTTCTGTAATTTTGTCTTTTTTTAAATGAAAATCACGTTGTTTGAAAACTACAATTATTAATTACTTTTTTCAAAGTATTTTTTCCATCATTTAGAAAAGAAGCCATGAAAAAACTTTATTTTATAAAAGTCTTTTTGAAAACAGTAGTTTTCAATTATTTTGTTTCAAAAAAATTTCTTTTCTTTAAAAAAATCATTTTAAATGTAACTTTTTGTTAACTTCTATTTAAAATGCAGTGTTAAGTATTTCATATTTAAAAATATTCATTAGTTTAGAAGAATATCATAACTCTTAAAAAATTGAAATTTTCTTTAATTAGAAGATGTACTCTTTAATTTCCCAAAATTATTTATATATACTACATATATATAAGGACGAGTGAGTACATATATAATTGTACTTAAAGTTTTAGACATGCAGCTAACACAAGTCATTAAACATAGAGTACAAGTATTCTATTCAATAATTTTTATTTTATCCTCACCTAATAAACTTCTTTTAAATAATACTTTATTTAATTCACATTTCTAAATAAATTACTTAATAACATAAGATTAGTTAATTAATTATAACAACTTTTTTTTTCTATAATAATTTGAGTTAGTATTTAAATTCATAAAGGACTGAGAACGAGCGTTTTAAAGATAAAGGACGAAATCCACAACTTTTGACAAACATAAAGGACGTTTTCTGTAATTTTATCTTTTTAAAAAAAATCACGTCGTTTAAAAACTACAATTATTAATTACTTTCTTTTATAAGTTTTTTTCAATCTTTTAGAAAAGATGCCATGAAAAACTTTATTTTATAAAAATCTTTTTTGAAAACAATTGTTTTTAATTATTCTGTTTCCAAAAATTTTCTTTCCTTTAAAAAAATATTTTAAATGTAATTTTTTGTATAACTTCTATTTAAAAAGCAACGTACATTAGTTTAGAAGAATTTCATAACTCTTCAAAAATTAAAATTTACTTTAATTAAAAGATGTACTCTTTAATTTACCGAAAATATCTATATATACGATGTATACAAGGATGAGTGAATACATATATAATTGTACTCAAATTTTTAGACACTAACACAAGTCATTAAACATATGGTACAAGTGTTATATTCGATAATTTTTATTTTACCCTCACATAATAAACTGCTTTTGAATAATACTTTACTTAACTCACATTTCTAAACAAATTATTTAATAACATAAAATTAGTTAATTAACTTTAACAACTTTTTATATCTATAATACTTTGAATTAACATTTAAACTCATATTTACTATTAATAATTTAGTACTAAATACTATTTATATTAAGTATTATCCTATTAAAACACTTGAATATATAATTACTAATTATTTACGTATATATAATAATAATAATAACAAGAATGTTAGCGTCAACAAAAATGACGATAACGACGGCGGCGGCGACGCCGACGGCGACGGTGACGGTAACGACGACCATGACGACAACCACGACAGCAACATCAACCATAACCACAACCACAACCACAACCACAACCACAACCACAACCCCGACGACGATGACGACGACGTGCTGCAGCAACAGCAAAGGAAAAAACAGGAAAAATAGCATCAACAACAGCAACAGCCATAACAACAGCGGCCGCAACCGCCACAGGAGCAGTAACAACAACAACAATAACGGCGACGACGATGACAACAACGATGACAACAACGATGACCATGATGACGGCAACAACAATAAGTAGTTCAATCTGGCTGTCCTCAACTTATCCTCATGAGTATTTGGCCTAGGGGCAGCCCTGATTGCAGCTTGCATGAAGCAAGGGGTCTCACTTGAGCTCTCTCCCCTTGCCTTCCTCTTCCTCTCCCTTTTCTCCTCCTTAATCTTCTCAGAGATCATTTTCCTCTTCCCCTTGTCAGTTATTAGCAAATATGAATTAGGATTGACAGAGCTTTGGCCTTTATTGCTTGGTGTAAAACTTCAACTCTAGTTGTGGAGAGGTTGTGAGACATCTTCACTAGCTGCTGCCTCACTAAGAGTACTAGGTGCTGAATCAGTTCCCGTCTCAAGGTCCATAGGCTCAACTACTAGGCCTTCAACCAATATTCCCCCTTCGAAGCTAATCCTAGGGTCTGCCTTAGTATCCAGTTGACCAGCAGTCTTGGCTGCTAGCCTCTATCTATTTAGTCTTGACCTCTTCTTGAATTCTTTAAGCGCCCTTCTTGAATTCTCTCAGCTAACCTTGCATCTTTTCTGCTTTGACTTGGATTGGCAAGTGTCAGATCAACTAAAGAGAAGCTCTTATAGTATCTCAGGTTTTGTAAATTAAAAACCTCTTATTGTCCTTGAGATCTAGAGAGTACCATAGCTCTTCTGTCAGTGTCATACTTTCATCCTACTGTTGAATTTTTTAGCAGGATAATATAGGGTAAACATAGCCCTTGGTACGCCCTCCTTAAATAGGCTTTGAATCAGGGCATCCACATCAATATGGGTGTGAGGTGGTTGTTGAGTATGTACAACTGCAGGTGAGGGTGGTGTGTCCTCTCTGTCCATACTCTGGGCAGAACTTCTAGGTTCTGTGATTGTAAGTAGGAGTTTCTCCCCATATTTGGTAGCATCACCCTCATGCATAGGGAAGCTAAGGGTTAGGTCCACCACTTCCACAGGTTCTTGTGGACTTGGTTGAGTTTGCCTGACAGGTCTCTCAGCTAGCTTGCCCTTGAGATCGATGATCTCAAGTTGCTGGTCATTAACTAGCCTTTGCAAGGTAATCACCTACGATTAAAGGTGGCTTACCTTTGAAACTAAATATGTATAGATGTCAGATAGTTTTTGCATATTTAGTTGTAGACTCCCCTTATCTTTGTCAAAAGAATCATAGGGGATGACAGAATATGATCAAAATCTTCTTCCTCACTACTAGCTTGGGGTTCTTAGCTACTTGATTTCCCCTACACCATCACAGCTTCAAGAGAACTATCAATGGGCTGAGTTTCCATGGTTGAGGTCTTAATGATGTAATCACTTTCAAAAGTAAGAACCTCTTCCATATGGGCTTATTGAACATGTTCAGGGATGTCCACCTTAGTTAGGGGTGGATGATGTAGGCTAGATATGTGTAAGTCAGGAGCACTCACCTATCCTTGAGCAGGGGAGGAGAAGAGAGACTTATGGTACTCACTAAAGCCCATATCCTTATTATTATAGAATTGGAAGTTAGGGTTGGGTTGTTTTAAGTCTAACGGCTGAGGATGGTAGCTTTCCCCTGATGGTTGATCACTTGAGTTTTGAGACTCAGAGTGAAGGCTTAAGGCTGGGGTGGTGGCTTATCAGGCTGAGCATGAGGAACCTTAGCATTAATTAAAGAAGTAGAGGGAGTGGTCTGCTCCTCAAGGAAAGTGGAGCTCTTTGTTCCACTTTCTCCTGCATGGGTTGTCATATGTAGACCTGCTTAATCTGAGTAGACTGGGTAAGGTTTGTTTGGATTTTCTTATGTAGGTGATGGTTATGTGTGGTTGTGTGGGTGGTGTAGATATAGAAGGTGGGGGTTCAACATTGACTGGTGCTGTCAAGTTTTTACTTTGAGTAATGAGCTTTAACATTCTTGGGACCAAGGCTATTTCTACCCATGAGAAACCAATAGTGGTCTTTCTTATTATTTTGTAGATGTCGGGCTTCATCTATCCCATTTTAAGAGTATTACCTGTCCCCCTTAACTGTGAGCCAAGTTCACAGTTAAGAATGTGTTGAATATATCTAGGGAACATATAGTATTCTAAGGAGTCCATGTTAACAAGCAAGTTTAAAAAAACTGTGAATACTTGAACTTGACCCCTTGAACCATCCCATGGACTATATAGGATAAGTCTTAAGAAATCTGGTCCCAACCTACATGTTTGTTAGACAAAGATTGGATTATCACATGGAGGAGGTACTTCCACTGAGATAAAACCTTACCCTTCTTAAAGGTTTTGACTATGTAGTCCCCTTCATAGCCTATCCGCTAGAATAAGTTGTTTACAACAGATTTGGGGAAGGACAACTCGCCTTAGATGACTGTTCATTATAGCCGGAGTGATGAAAAATGCCTAGCCATGCACTATGACAGACAATGCCTTCTCATCGTCCAAGATGATCTCTTCACAAGTCCTCCAGAACTATAGGAGGTGTTCTTAGAGATAAGAAGCAACAAACATCTGAGAAACCTGGATCTTTATCGAATGACAATAGAGAAACTTTATTATGCTGCATGTGTTAGAGCATAAAGAAATCTGGTTAATTTGGGGGTTTAGGGTTGGCCTTTTTTTAAAAGCTTCTAAGTAAAGAAAGCTAAGAACAAAGGTGGTTTGTGGGTGAATTTAGGGTTTGAACTTTTGTAGATGAATAAGATGGTGAAAGAGGAGGAACCATTGTACGAATATGTATATGGTAAGGATTTGAGACAAATTTAATGCAAACGGATAAACTTTAAAATCCGGATGTCGGTCCCACCTCTAAACAAGTGCCCAAAATGGTAGTTTTATTGGAAGTATAAATCTTTCAAATATAATTTGTCGTTGGAAGTTTTGAGAAAACTTTCAAATCCAATTTGGTTTCGGAAGATATTCCTTAGCTTTATAATAATTTTCTTTGAAAGAAAAATACTTAGAGTATTCTTATTCTTAGGCAATTTTTGTTTCGTAAGATATCAAACTTCAGAAGTTTTATTCAAAGTATAAAGCTTCCGAGACTTAATTACTTTCCGAAGACAATTGCCCATCAAAAGATATAAGTACTTAGAAGCATATTTAAGTTTCAAAAGATATATTAGAATTTTTTCCAAAGGTAAATTTCTTAGAAGTAGTTATTAGTTTTGAAGACATAATTTTCTTCCGAAGTAAACTTGATGTCTTCCGGAAGAAAGCATATCTTAAATTCTCTCTATAGATTATCATTTTGAAAAATTCTTTTAAAGTAAACTGGGCTTATATAGGTGACAGTATAGACAACTAAAGACACACATGTTTGAGAAATAATATTGAAATTAATTTAAGAGAAATCTACTCAAAGTTAGTTATCGTAATAGCTGATACAAGATACTTGAATCTCTGTTAATCAAAAACTTTTATGAACAGATCAAGACATTATTCATTTGTGTTAACTTTAACTTGTTCTATCAATCCCTTTCCAAAATTATCTCTTATCAAATGATATCTTATGTTGATGTGCTTTGTCTTTAAGTATTGTACATGATTATCTGTGATGGAGATAGCACTATTGCTATCTATATGGGTGGGAGTCTCTTTGAAGTTGAATCCATAGTCCAACGTCTGATTCTGAATTCAAACTATTTGAGCATAACAACTTGTAGCAGCAATGTATTCAGCTTCAGAAGTTGATGCAGACACCATGATTATTTCTTGCATGACCATGAGACTATCCTTCCACCAAGGAATTGACAACCCCCAGATGTAGACTGAGTAGTCATCTTGCATCCACCATAGTCACTATCTGTATAAGCATACAAATTAAAGTTAGAATTCTTTGGATGCTAAAGGCCCAGTTTGGGAGCATCTTTAAGATATCTAAGAATTCTTTTAACGGTAACTAGGTGTGACATCTTAGGGTTAGCTTAAGATCTTGCACAAAAACATGTGGCAAACATGATATCAATCCTGCTGCCTGTGAGTTACATAAAAGACCCAATCATAGCCCTGTAGAGATGTTCATCAACACACTCCCCCTCAAGATCAGGTCCTAGAGAGTGGTTTTTGGATAGGGTGTCTTAGCAACCTTACACTCAGTCAGATGAAATCTTGTAAGTATGTCTTGTATATACTTTTACTGGTTTATGAAGATGCCATTGTCAACCTGCTTCACTAATTCCTAGAGAGAAATTGAATTCCCATATGGCACTCATTTCAAATCTATTATTTATCAGCTTCTCAAAGCCTTTGTAGAGCTTTGGATTAGGTGACCCGAAGATGTCATCTACATAAACCTAAACCATCATCCAGTCATTCCCTATTCTTTTAATGAAGAGTGTGCTATCAATAATACCTCTCTTGTGTCCATGCGGAATAAATCTGTAACAGTGTCTCATACCATTTCCTTGAAGCTTGGTGAAGCCGATAGAGAGCTTTGTCAAGCTTACAGACATAATCAAGATGATCTAGGTTTGCAAATCCAGGTGGTTGTTTGATGTACACTTCCTCATCTATCACAACATATAAGAAGGCACAATTGACATCAAGTTGGTAGACCTTCAAATCCTTGGATGCAGTAAAAGCAAGGAATATCCTAAGAACTTCAAGTCTTGATACAAGAGGAAAAACATTAGTGTAGTCAATCCTTTTTTCTTATGTGCATGCTTGAACAACTAGTCTTTCCTTGTTCTTGAGACAAGTCCTCTATCCTTTTTTCTTGATTTCTTCCCATGAGGAAGAGGGAATAGGTTACAAACCTTTTGTATTCTAAATTGAAGCAGCTCCTCCTATATTTCTTCAATCTAACTTCCATTCTCCAGAGTCTCGTCAATCTTCTTAGGCTCAATCTGGGACAAGAAAGTATAGACAAACATTTTGTCATCGGTTTGTCCTCATGTTCTTACCCCTGTCCTAACATCTCCAATGATGTTTGTGATGGGATATGACTTGTGGATTCTAAGTTCAGGAATCATAGCATGTTGATTAGAGAAGTCTAAATTGGTGAAATTTAGATATGTTGATTGAGTGCACTCCACCATATTAACACACTTATCAAGAGAAGCTTGATCTAATGAGTGTGTGACATCATTGATGTTGTCATTAATGAAGTGGTTATCAGCATCAAGAAATTCTTGATCACTATCACCACCTCCATCTCCTCCTACATTGGAAACCCCTTCATTTGAGTTCCGTGCCTCAATGCTGGAATATGTGAGGACTTCAGATGTGTCAACTGAAGAGTTTGTCATTATTGTGCTGACAGGATTTCCAACTGAAGGGTTTGTTACCACTGGAGCTAAAATAGTTTTCTGACTTGGTCTTCTTAACTCAAATCTTGGGTCAGGTTTTTCTGTTAATAAGCTACCTATATATCCTGAAACATCTTCACAAGATTTGTTAGAACATGTTGTAACTAAATCAAGATTAAATAGCTAATCAGGACCAGAACCTTTCACAGTAGGTGTTGACCTAAAAAAATATGTATCCATTAATCTCTTTAATGAAATCACCCATAACAGAGTTAGCGCAACTCCCGCACCACAATCGTCGATTTATACGACCATCGCACCACATCACCTCGTGAACCACCTGCGCACACTACTTTCACCATCAATCTGTCCCTTGTGCTCTAAATTACACTGTGAAACCACCGGTCATCAATCACTAAGCTCCATCAAATTATCAAAACATCTATCTCGTTGAAAATCCATCGTTACATCATCTTCACAGCACAACATCACGTTTCAGTTCACGTCAAATCCTCGGAGCTTGTTTTGGTATCACAAAACAGGTATAAATTTGTTATTACTCTTCTTGTTAGGATCCGACCGTTGTGTAATGTTGCTCGGGAATTTGATTGATTCATACCGGTTTTATTTGTGATACTATAACGTAGTCTCCGGGAACCAATAGTGCCGCCATTCGTTTCAGTTCGATCATCAACCGAGCAGTTCAAGCCATCATATCTATTCGACTTGTTAATCAAAATTCAGGTAACCGTGTCGATCCTCCTTTATGTTCCGTATAAGCATTACGTGTTCAAGGTGTCTTTTGCGACTCTTGAATGTGTTTCCGGCGATTGGTTTTTGTTTAAATACAACATGGTCGATAGGCACCTTTAGTCTATTATCCACTCTTAAGATCTAACCTTGAGTCATAAATGGTGATGGAAAGCGGAAACGATTAACTAAAGATACTGTGATGTGGGTTCTTAAAGACCATGAAATAAAGGTGACACTAACATTGTTGATTATTTTATTCTATGGCCAAGAAACACAACTATTAGCCTGTGGTTAGCCAAATCTATATGGGTGTATAACTAACATTTATAATGGATATGTAGGTTCATGTAAATTAGAGAATATCATAAGAAACAATTGATTTTGTGTGGTTGGATAAAGTTAGTGAAGCTCTGTTCATTATTAAAACACCTAACTTGCAAGTTCAAGTGAAATGAAAGTCACTTTTTAGTTATAAAACCCACTTTTAAAAACATGCAGTACCCTTCGATTTACTTGAACTACTCATAACAATTAAATTAAATAGGTAGTTGAGTAAGTTGAAACGCATAAACCATTAAACTTAGAATTTATTTGAGGTAAATTATAAGTTGCTTAAGAATTAATCTTATTTGTCTTCTGACGTGAAAACCTTCATGTATTTAGAATAATAATCACTATAAAATATATGGCGAGGATCATATAAATACTTTTTGTTTAAGGATAATTTATATTGTTATTGGTTAACAGGGGAACGTTGACGTTAATAATTCAATGACTTAAATAAAGATCAATCGCGGGCAAACCGTTAAACCAACGAATCACACTTCGCTAATTTAGCACAAAATATAATTTAATTGCATATCTTCTTACGATTTAAGGACGACTCAACCTTATTTTGATTTATTTTACTAAATAAGGTACGGATTTTTGGTTTTTTCTATTTTAGTATAAACCCTATTTTCCGTTACTTTGTAGTAAGAAATTTGATAACTTAATTCCGCTGATATGATTCGTTTGGCCTATGGCGTTTAGACATCGTCTAGAAACAATTATTTATTATTATTTAGTTTTGCTTTGTTCTGACCCGTTTGACTTGTTAGCCTTAAACATCTAGACTTGTAGCATGTCATAGATTTTTATTAAATTGTATTCATTATTGCATGTTCCGGTAAATAATAAGATGAAGTTTAGTGATACACTATACGTTATGTAGTTCTACTACCCTTTGGTTTAGCATTCTATTACCCGAGTATGGCCGACATGTCATTGTGGCGTCAATGACATGACATTTTCATGACGGTATTTATACAAAGTTCATGGCATCTCCGTTAACACGTTAGTACTCAAGTAGTACTTGGCCACATTATTTGGGAGGCGAATAGGTCGATCCTTAGTTCAGTTCAGATCAATTTAGTTTCGGGGGATGGAATCATGTGTGTACGCCCACAAACCATCTCATTGGTGCATAGTCTAGCTAGCTATGTACTTATCAGTTCCGTTTTGGCTCTGGTACTTCTTATTTTACATGACTTATGTTATTTGGGTATACTCATCATGTAGATCAGTTCAGTTTTAATATTACATGTTCAATTCAGTATCAGATATAAGTATTATATGCTTAGAATTAGATTTTAGTTTTTAGTATCATGTGATGTATCAGTTTCGTGTGTAGAAGTTTGATGATACATTTTATCGTTATATCGTCACCACTATTGTTCTCTCTGTCATTGAGCACTGTTGGCTCAGCCGTATTTTCTTTTGTTGTGTTTTCTTATTTATTTGTAGGTAATCAGGGTAATCCGGGAAATCATTGAAGAGTGAATTGAAGATCAAGACTTTGCTTTTGATTTAATGAATATTTAATTAGGTTCCTTTGAAGTATTTGATTTGTTGAAATACCTAATTCTAAACTGTCTCTTTTATATGATAGATTTGGTTTTTGATTTGATATCTGTAATAATGACACGTCA
>BJCN01004110.1:0-11075 GCA_018326445.1 Flaveria brownii | reverse complement strand
AGTTTTTTATTTTCATTTTGCCTTTTGATAGTCTTCGTTAGTCATCTTATGGTAAGGTTCGTATCTTGTCGGCTCTTCTGATTTTTTTGATTGTATTTGTCTTATGGTTTACTGACAGAAAAAATGGGTTGTAGATGGATTTAGTTAGTAGGTTGATGCACCTTTATAATAGAACTCCTAGTTGATGTCTGGTTTTGCAACTTGTAAGTTATGAGTTTTGAGAATCAGCACAGTTATGAATGATATCTTTTGAACCTCTTGTCAGTGCTGCGTGGAATACTGATTATGATGAATTTATATGATTCAACTTCAAGTGAACCAGTCTTTTGGACACTAAAATGCTTGTTTTATTAGGAAAAAAAGATGCGTGTGTGAAATGGGAAAAGCTTGTAGGAAATGAACATAGGAAAAGGGGATGGATTTTCTCCATATTCTGATGTAGTCAACAAGATTGTTAATCATCTCTATCAAATCCAAATGCTATATTACTTTGAAGTACAACACAGAGTAACCCGTTGAGCATTAAACATGGTAAAGTAGAAGTAGATGCATATGGGTTTGCATTTATGTGATTCTTGTTTGGAAAGTTACTATTGGTTTTATTCTTTTTCAAAAGAATCATCTTTAGTTATGATGAAATTACACAATATGATTGATTTTTGCAGAGAAAAAGGTAAGATTAGGGTTTGTGTTTAATATTTTGAGTTTTCTATATATGTTATTGTGAAATCTTTTATTTACTCTCACCAGATTCAGGTTTGTCTCATCGTGCTTGCCAAGAAAAACAAAGAGCACTTAAAAGGCAAAAGGTGCAGAAAGTATAACTGTTTTGTTAAGCTGGTGTAATTTTCGTCAAATTATCTGTTTTATTGTAGTTTGTGACCCAGTGATGCTATTTTTCTTATTATCATGTAGACTTCCAAGCCTACTAATGTTGAGGACCAAAGCAGCCCTCCTGATAGTGCTTCATTCAAACATGGTATGGGAAAAGGTTTGATGACAGTACGGAGACTTACAAACCAGGAGGATAATTCAGTCAAGAAACATGGTGTTGGAAAAGGCCTAATGACAATTCAACGTTTAACAAATCCTGGTGCTGTAAACCTCCCAACATGTGTTGAGCACGACCATGGAACTTGTTCTCAGTTTTCACCTTCTACATCACAAAAAGCACCGACTCAAGGGAAAAAGAAGTCTAGAAGACAACAACCCGTGGCGGTATGCTTTCACTGTCTTGATCTTATCATCTTTTTGCAGGTGTTCTTACCAAACTAGTGTGATTACTCATAGTGGTTCATTTGCAGAGGAGGTTAGTGAACAAGGTACAAGAGAAGAAATCTTTAACTAGAAGTAAAAAGGTAATATTAACGTATAAAGAAGGATCCGCTACAATGGTATGGAATTGTTGTTGATTTGTTGGTTTTCTGTTCAAATTTTGAAGGTGAGATGTGAACAAGTTGATATGGAAAAGCAAACGCGGAGGGAAATGTGTGAAATTGCTCTGGTGGGAGGAAAATGCGAAGAAGACCAAAGTCAATATGCAATGCTAGTAGACGATGAGGAGCTGGAACTTAGAGAACTGCAAGAAACATCAAATACGGTGGCATGCTGTGCTCATTGTGCAGCCAATAGGTTGCATGGTTGTTCCCTTTGCAAAGGTCTGGTTCATTTAGATGTGGTTAATTTTTACTTTTGTTCTTTGCATTTGAAATAATGCCCAAAGTTCTGGAATATAGGCATTTATGCTTGATGAAACATTTTTAAGTGAACAATTGATATAAATTTTGTTGTAGATTTGCTGGCAAAGTTCCCTCCAAAGTCGGTTAGAATGAAGCAACCCTTGCATATGCAACCATGGGATTCTTCTCCACAACTTGTGAAAAAGCTTTTTAAGGTACATGTCTGGTCCATAGGTTCCAATCTCCATTGTTTTCTTGCCATACACATACATAAGATCTGTAGATGTTGCCAGGAGTAGCATCTATTCTTCCTATTACTTTTTTTTCCATTCTCAAAATGTTCTTTGAGGTGTATCAAGTGCTCATTTCATAATTTGCTTTAAACTTCAAATTTTGTGCTCATCCACTTGAAATGCATAATGGATATATTTAAGTATAGTCGTAGCTGAATCAATTCAGTTGCTTACTTTCTTTCTTAGGTCACATTAACGTCGTAGTCTTCTCCTTGATGGGTGTGCAATTTCAATATTTCAACTATACTCTTATTATATGGAACAGGGTGATAATGTTTGTTAGGAGGGTGGGCAATAGATATAAGAACTGATTTCTTGTAGCATGATCTATGGATATTAACCATCTTTAAGCCTATAAGCACTTCGACAATAGATAAACTAGAAGTCAGCGAATCCAGTAATCAAGTACCAGCAAACCTTGAGATCTCATACAAATTGTCCCAAATTTACTCATACTGCTTGATTTTCCTATATAAATTCACATGGTGAGTTCTTACCCACAATGACAAGTTGGCCCTTTTTAGCTGGTAGATTGCTGGTTTTGTACCTCTTTCTCATTAGTGCGTTATTATTAATCATGATTCTTCATTATCTGCTTATGAGATACTAAGTTTATATTCGCGGTGGGTTTCTATGTAATACAGTCATATATGTATCGGTTAGTGACTTTACATATTGACACATACATAAATATTAATATCAGCAAGCTCTCAATGGATCTTTCTTATGGCCAGCTTTGTATGTAATAACATTTATGATGTTATGATAGGCTTTATGTTGATTATTAGTTCTCACATGCCCTAATCTTAAATCTTGATGTTTAATTAACAGAAACTTTTCAGTTAGCAAAATTACAAGCAAAAAAGAACTCATGGATTGTGATTCTTACTATTTAAATATTGTGCCATATGAGATTTCTATCATCACAAACTGTTTAGTCCGTTATTATAAGGCAAATCAAAAGAAAGGCACTCGTTAAAAGCAGATACTTGCCAGAACAGACTGAAGAACTAAGCTTTTCACTTTTCTACTAACAGTTACTCTGAACTATACGGATATTAAATACTTCTTTCAACTCTTGTTGACAGATATTTCACTTTGTTAGCACTTATGCTGTAATAATTGGTATCCAGTCCTTCACACTTGATGAGCTTGCGCAGACGTTTATTGATAAGGTCAGTGATTATTTCTTATCCAAGTGTGTACACATGTTAGAAATTCTACTGTAAATTTTCAGGTTCAGTTAATCACCATATCAACTAAATGACCTTCGCTTTGTAGCAAGGATATTTATTTGTTCCTGCTTATTTTTCAGGATTCCCTATTACTTGGGAAACTTAATATAGCCCTTTTGAATCTGCTTCTAACTGGTGTTGAGAAAGAACTGGATAGTGGACTTGTATCTCATATCAGCAAGAACTGGAAGTATCGTGGATTGCTTCAGTCAGTAAGTATTAGTGATTTTTACCTTATAATTTGGGTAAATGGTAATCTATTAGTTTCTAAAATCTCTATTGGCAGGTTGAACGTGAAAACTCTGTCTTAAAACTGTGGAAGAAATCTTTGAATTCCCTAACATGGATAGAGATATTACGCCAGGTGCTGGTTGCAGCTGGCTTTGGTTCAAAACGTGATCCATTACCTAAGGAAACTTCCAAAAAGGTAAAAAAAATAAAAAAGTTATCATGCTTCTGTTATGAAGATCTAAAGTTGAACATACATCTATAAAATTGGTTATTATTTTGTACAATCTGTTAATGGTTTCCATCCCTGACTCATAAACTGAATTTCTTGATTTAATTAACAGGAAGCTGCTCTGATGGCCAGTTATGGTTTAAGCCCAGGTACTCTTAAGGGTGAATTATTCAATATATTATCATTGCAAGGGAACAACGGCATGAAAGTATCCGAGCTGGCTACGTATTCATCAGTAAGTAGCTTTGACATCTATGCAAGGAAAGTTTAACACTCTATATTTTATCTAACAATTTCATATTTCTTCATGAAGATTGTTGGATTGAAACTTGCAACTACAATCGCTAAAGTAGAACAATTAATAAGCTCAACACTGTCAAGTGATATTACTTTATTTGAGAAAATATCTCCTTCTACGTACCGTCTCCGTATAAATTCCATTACTAAGAACTCCGAGGATGATGATTCTGATCTTGAAGATTATGGTAGTGTTGATGATGATCCCAAGGATATTGGCAATCATCTCAATATGGATGATTCAGACAATGAGTCAGGGGCGTCGATTGCAGATAAAGATGGACAAAAGAACCTTATTAAAAACAAGGATAATAAGTTACTCGTAAGCTCTGAAATTGATGAGAGCTACCCCGGAGAAATGTGGTTATTGGGACTGATGGAAGGTGAATATTCAGATCTAAATATTGAAGAGAAGTTGAATGCTCTATTGGCTTTGGTTGATCTACTAAGAGCTGGTTCTAGTATAAGAATGGAGGTAATTCAACTAATATAATTCTCTTAAGCTGTTACGATTAATTGATATGTGTATGTTATCTGTCTCACATTGGCAAATGTAAAATCTTTCAGGAACCTGCATCACGTGTTGTTCCTAATGTTTATCATATTGGTTCTGGAGCAAAAATAAAAAGATCAACAGCAAAGCAACTTGAGAATGAGTACATCCAGATGATTAATGGTTGTGAGTCAGATGTAATACAAGATATGCAACCTGTTGATTCTTCAGGAGTTATCTCAGTGATCCAAGAGAAAAGCTACTCCAGTGGGGAAAATAATGCCACAGAAATAGTTGTAAATGATTTACATCCAATGCAATCAATCTTTTTGGGATCAGATCGTAGATATAATAGATACTGGATTTTCTTAGGCCCATGTAACATGTGTGATCCGGGCCACAAGAGGATATATTTTGAATCGTCTGAAGATGGTCACTGGGAAGTGATTGAAACCGAAGAGGTAATCTAGGGCATATATTGGTTTTCTGAATATTCTAAGATAGTGAATATTGATCTTCATCAAATTTTTGTTTTCATTTACAGGATTTAGCTAACTTAATATCAGCTCTGGACCAAAGGGGAAGAAGAGAGTGTCATCTTCTTTCAACTTTTAAAAAACATGAGACTGCTCTTTGTGAAGCTATGTCAAGTATGCATACTGATGTTACAGCTGGACAACCAACTGTTTCTGGTGAATCTGAAAGGAGTATTTCCAGAGATGACACCTCGTCAGCTGTGTCTGATGTGGACAACCTACTAGGACTACATTATATGCAACATGATAATCTGGCTTCTACCAGTTCTGTTTCTACTCCAATTGGAAATAGAGAGCAGAGTAAACAGAAGTGGTGTCGCCTTCAACAATTTGATGTATGGTTATGGAAGACATTTTCTTCTGCCCTAAATTCAGCTAAACATGGGAAAAAGTCTTTTCTTGATTCTCTTGCTAGGTGTGAAAGATGCCATGATTTATACTGGAGAGATGAGAAACATTGTAGGATTTGTCATACAACATTTGAGCTTGATTTTGATTTAGAAGAACGATATACTATTCATGTTGCCACCTGTAAGGACGACTCCACCCCTGATATGTTTCCAAAGCATAAAATCTTCTCATCACAGTTACAGGCACTTAAAGCTGCAGCATATGCACTTGAGGTAAGCCATAGTTAATATTTTTAATTTAATGTTTTGCTGGTGTTTTAATTTTCTAATTCTGTGTATATAGTCATGTATGCCTGAGGGTGCAATGGTGGGTGCTTGGACAAAATCTGCACATAACATATGGGTCAAGCGGTTAAGACGGACCTCCACTCTGGTGCAGTTGCTACAGGTACTTCAGTTATTTCTTTCATACACACATACAATGCTATTTGAATCAAAGAAGCCAACTGATATTTTATCTTCTTATATCTATTTTAGGTTCTTTCTGATTTTGTTGGTTCCATCAATAAAGGATGGGTATATGAAAGTGACACAGCTCTTGGGTTTGATTATGATTTGGATGATATTATTGCAAGTTTTGCATCTATGCCCCAAACGTCGTCTGCCCTTGCATTGTGGTTGGTTAAACTGGATTTCTTAATCGCTCCTCATTTAAAAAAAGATCGACCATGAAAAAGCAACAGGTGTGTGTTACAAGAGCTAGATCAAAAGGTTTGTGTTTGTACTGATTTATGTACTTAGTTTCTTAACTACCACGTTAGTGATGGTAATTTGAGTTGGTTTATTTATGCTTCAGGTAAAAACACCATAGTCAGTCGAGTACATATTCTATGTGTTCCGTAAGGCAAGAAACTCGAAACAATTGCATGTAACGCAAATCACCATTCTGTATCACTTTTTTTGTCATTTGCTGATGGAAGCATGAAAATGGTCATGAAAGGAGGCCACCGCATGAGCTCTTTGCTTAAGGTTGTCTAAGGCTCTGGGGTTACCTTAATTTTGGTAGTTACCTGGGATGGGAGTTAGTTGAGAAAATATAAAAGATTCTTGTACAGCCAAATAGATGGTTAATCTTGAAGAAGTTTACAGCTTTAGGTATAAATACGTGTGCTCATTCACAAGACTTTTTGGCAGAAAACTATCTACATATCTTCATTCCTTATTATAGATGATGTATGTTGTAGTGCTCTAGTGCTCTCTTAAACCTAAAACCTCAAACCTTTTGATGGAAACCAAATAACATGTTGTTTGATAAAACTGAATAAGTTAGTCTCTGAGTTAATAAAGATGGTTAACCTTCATTGTTGCTTACAGTGCTGCATGTAGCACGCCTTTTTTAGCTTGCCTAACAATAATTGAAGCTTTGTCGACTTTATAGTTGTTTTCTCTAGTCATCAGGCACATTGTTATCTTATTTGTGTGTTGACTTTGACTTTGCCTGGGATTTGCTTCATATTTTTCAATCTTTGGAACTACCGTAGCTTTCCCTGCTTAATTGGTAACTATTTTTCTTGGAGTTACTGAGTTCTTTGGCGGCGTCCTGATAAGTTACTACATCTTCGTGTTCTACGTGCCAAAGCAAGTAATTTGGCCATTAAATCAGCTAAGATTAATATGCAGATGTTCATATTATGGTGAGTTACGTTAGTACATATCATGTGACTTTAAAATATCTACTTGTTTTACTTCAAGTTAGGGTGTTGAGTTTTACTTGTTATGTTTTTCAAGAATTGAATACATTAGAAAAAGGTTGTATATGATTGAAATTGTCTAACTTTAGATATGTTTAGTTAAAATATCAAATAAGCAAATATAAATTTATTAAAATTATTTTAAATTAAGTGTAGCGAGTTTAAAACCATTTTTAGTTAAAAATAAGAAAAGTTGAATTCATTTATTTTTTTAAACACCGTTAACGGTTTGGTTAAAAATGAGTTTAAAGCCCATCTTTAACTATAACGTAGGGCATCATTACGTCTAGTTTAAGTATTGGATGACGATTTAATTGGTAGTGTGGACTATTTCAAACGTCTAAATGACTAAATCCTTCATTATCGTTGCCCATTATTAAAGATTCTTATTCTCAATGTCAACTTCATAGTTCACACCATTAAGTCAAAGGGTTCTTTCGCAGGGACATTAAATTAACAAATGTGACAAGAACATGATCAATATTAAATTTAAAATTTTAGTAAAATGCTATTTTGACCCCTGATGTTTTTTTGAATTTATCATTTCAATCACTGTAATTTATCAAATGTTATTATTTTCATCCACTCCAACTCCATTAAGGCCTTCGTTAAATATTAGGATATTTTACTCTTTTTCAATACCATAATTATTCAATTAAAACAAATTAACCATTTAATATCCAATTAAAACTAAAAACACATGAAGCGACTTGTGAGACTGGACGCCTCAATTTAAAAGCTTCGATTAACTTTAACCTATATTGTTCGATTGAGATCTGTTGTGGAATTTTAATTTATCTTCACGTTTTGTACGTTCAAACGTGTACTGTTGTTCGATTGATGTTTACTCTTGTCACGTTTGTTTGATTGAGGTCAGTTGTTGTCACGTTCGAACAAACGTGACAATAGCATGCCTCAATCAAACAACACGAGACAACAACATATCTCAATCCCACATCAGACCTCAATCGAACAACAGTATATGTTAGAGCAAAACGTGAATATTAATTGAATGTCACAACAGACCTCATTAGAACAGAATGAATTAGAGTTAATCGAAACTTTTAAATCGAAGCGATCAGTTTCACTAGTCGCTTCATATGTTTTTTAGTTTTAATTAAATATTAATTGATTAATTTGTTTTAATTGGATAATTAGGGTGTTGAAAAATACTAAAATACCCCATATATAACGGAAGTTTTAATCATGTTAGTGGAGTGGATGAAAATTACAATATTTGTTAAACTACAGTGACTGAAATAACAAAATCAGTTTTTAAATTGAAATAGTAAATTTAACAAATGTTAGGGACAAAAATAACATTTTACTAAAAAATTAGTAAACTAACATGGCTTTGCAAATATAGAGAAGATTATAAAATTCCATTATTGGTTTGAACAAATTTATATTAAAATAAAAAAATTAATATAATTTGTTTTACCTTATTTAAAGTGACAACTCAGACATTTATTTACTTATATTCTCAAACTACATAAACTCCTGATCTAGTCCATGTTACGATTTGAACTTTAATCTAACTCCTAATCTAACCAAGTTATTGTTTGATGAATTAAAACCTCATTAATACTTTTTCAGCGGATTCTTTAAATTTGAAATGGGAAAAAGAAAATATTTGAAATATATTGAAGTTGTTTGCATATTTTTAAGGGGATGCAACCTTGAAATGTTTCTCAAGTCTCAAAGACACCCTTCGAAATAGTGATTGTTCTCTATGTGTAAACTAGGTAAATGGCATATTTAGCTAAACCCGTTAAGACTTCTAAAAAATAAATGATTTTAGGCCGTCAAAGCCATATTTTTTTGTATTTTCTTATATAATGGTCCCGGATGTTGATTTGTAACTATATAGATTAACAATAGTACCATCCATAAAACGACTTCAAACACTACTTTTGATGCCTAATGCATAAGTTTTTAGAATAAAACAGTTAACGCTAGAGGTCCAAATGGTATAGTTTGATTCTTTTTTGAGCTAATTTATAAATCAAAAAACTCCTTTCCAGCCATGGGCGGAGCTTTTGTTGAGGCCCGGCGGGACCCTGGTCTCCCTTGTTTTTTCGTCCAGTAGTGAAAATTTATACGTATTTCAACTAATAATTTTATATGTATTAAGTTTGGTCCCCCTGATTTGAGTCTCTTAACTATCAGTCCCCCTGATTTGAGTCTTAACTATTGGTCCCCCTACATTTTTCCTCAAGGTCAGCTTTTATGAATTAAACCACAACTCACTAATCAACTTAAACTGTTACTTTTGGTTGGTTCATTTTCATAAGAAGGAATAACTTAGAATAAAGGTCTTTAGTATTATTACATCAACTCTTAATCAATTTATTTATATTTGTTTCGTAACCTAGTTGGAAATCAATGATATTTGTATGACGACTCTATCAAACTGACCCCTGACATATTAAGAATATAATAGTATTCTATTAAATAATATAAACCCGTGAATTTGTATTAACGCGTACGAAATCACGTTTGTGTGATTATGATATTTAAATACAATTCTTCTCACAAAGCCAAGTACCCTCTGTTTTCTCTAACCGCTAATTGATCACTAACAGGTTGTTAATCCAACCGATCATTTTTACCATTCATGTATGAAACATTTGGGCATTGAGTTGGCACGTATCCGAAGGGAAGTTCGTACCAATGGCGGAGGATTGAAGGGACTGGGGGGGGGGGGGGGGGTTCCCCCTCTTTTTTTCGTCAGTAGTGTTAAACTTTAGTCCAGTAGTGTAAATTTTTGGTCCGATAGTTTAAATTTTTATATAAAACTGGAGTTCGCCCCCCATAAAAAAATTAATTTTGCCCCACTCCCTACAAGAATGTTCAAGCTCCGCTTCTGGTTCGTACATCAGTCCGTACTCATCAGTAGTAAATCTGATACCACCCACAGAAGCAAACCCACCATAAGTGAAAATACACCCTGACCGAATCTGAATCCCTCACTTCTTTTTTTTCCTATCATGGATGAAATTTGAACCCAAAAACTTTTTTATTTTTAATAAAGTCTTGAAATACCTCATTTTAACCCAAAAAATACCCTCTATTATTGTCTAACTATACATAAATGTTTTTTTTTTCAATATGAAATCTAATGGTTGTTCTTACCAACTCTTATGTCGTGAGCCACGTAAGTCGATATTATTAAATCATTTTGATACTTTTATATAAAGTAAATCTGTAAATACTACATAATATTATAATAGCGTTGTCGCCATAATAATGTAATATGACGAGCCAATATTAATATAGTTAGTTAGGTACTTTAATATGAAGTAAACCGTGAGTTAAGGTCATGTATGCCATTTAAAAGAAAATTTTATTAAATTCTTATATAGATGTATAATTTTAATATACAAAGGCGATCACTCTTAATGATTTTGTAAGAATTATATTTACAGGCTGATAGAATCAAATAACTCATCATGTATATGTGAAGTATAATAAAAGTTACTTTGAAATATTTAATACAACTCAATTAAATTCACTAATCATCAAATCTTCTGAATCTAAAATGCCAATTCTTCCGAAACCAAAAATAAAATCTTTCAAAACTTCAAGACAAAGTCTTTTGAATCCAAAATACTGATTTTTTTCCGAATACAGAGAATACACGCCTTCTCTAAAATGTTTTTGACAAAAGTTGAATCAATTTTCGCTGTCATCTTTGGATACTCACCAACTTATACAAGTTGGTGAAAAGTTCATAATTTTATTAACTGCATGTTAAGGTTTCAAAGTTTGTAACTTTATACTTTTATACATTTATCATTTTTATAATAAATAAGTATGTGAACTATTGTATTTTATAGTCACTAGTTAAAAGACAATCTGACTTTTGACTTTACATTGATATTGTTGTCTAAATTAGTGTTCCAGCTAACATTTAAAGTATGATCGACTATAGTATGTAGTATAAATTATCTCAAGTACTAGTCATAACAATCAAGCTTT
>BJCN01004104.1:0-10710 GCA_018326445.1 Flaveria brownii | reverse complement strand
GGTCGGGTTTGATCCGGTTTATTGCCGAAAACATCATTAAAATAGTTTCCAAACTCTTGTTCTTGCGCTCATATATATCAAGAAACATATTTAAACAACTAATTTGAAAATAATGTTGAAACAAATTCCAATTTTTTGCACAATTGTTAAAAACGTCAATTAGTTTTTATAACACCAATGATGTTCAACAGATTTGAGAAAAATACCGGTTAAAGTAAATATAACAGTAACTGATAAAAAAAGTAACTGATAGAATAAAAGAAAAAATATTATAATAACTTATAATAAAATAAAATACTTATTTTATTAAAATGTTTTATGTTTCACTTGATGTTCTCTCAAACTCATGCACATGTTTATTAAGCGCATTAGTAGCATCCTTGTGTACTCGATGTTGTATAGCTAACTTGCACATTTGTAATGAAGTAAAACTCTAACAATCCCTTGTATCAAAAGTTGTTTGAAAGAAATAAAATTTTCTCTTCAAATTATTGACGATTAGTAAAATATGTCTTTATGTATTCGAAAACTTCTTTAAACAAATTGTCATCAGTGAAGTAGTGTGTCACTAGTTGATAAAGAGATTGTTCCCTCGGTCATCTTTGTGCACGTACCTTCAAAATAAAACATTTCAGTAAAAATAAACCAAAAGAATATAATAAATGTTACAAAATACAATTAAAAATATTTTTATTAAAATAAAAAAATGAAACCATCTTGACAATGAAACAGTATCTTGAATTTTGCCTAACGATAAAGAAATCACGATATCCAAAAATTAAAAGTTACACTTACTCGTTTCAATATTTCTTCCTTGGAACTTGACAAGTTGTACAACAATTGTGGATGATGAAATTGCAACTGATTTCTTGGGAGAGATTTGAAATATAGTGGGTGTAAATATAAAACTTTTTAGGTGAAAAAAGCTATAGGCAATGCATTATATATTGGGTTATAAAAGTTGTTTAATCTCCAACGGCTACTAATTAATGATAACTTTACCATTCCATAAAGATCCAAAAGAGGAAATTTGAGTCGGTGAAAAACGGCGATGTTTCACCATATTATGGGAAAAAACCCGAATTCAAGGGGTGTGTTGTGTTGACGATCAGGGAAAAGTTTGTTGGATTTAATTATTCCTCAGGACGACTCCGTTAACACTTATTTACTGTATTATCATGTTTGTAAATTATATTCTAAAAACCAAACCATATTACTATTATAAAATTAATAATGTAAACAATATGACCTCAAACTAGATAATGTAAGGTTATTTATAATGTGCAACATAAAATACTTTACCCTAAGTGTTTAGAAAAAAATGTTCATTATAAAAATATTAAAAGTTCAAGTCCTCCGAACAAATGTGATTAGATTTATTTCTGATTGTTGATGTCGAACGCCCAACACACCCTTTTCCAATGCTACTCACCTGAAACACGGTCCCCTCCATCTTCCAAACCAATAAAGCAAAAATTTATGTACATATATATATTTATTTCTTTATTTTGTTTGTTTATTTATGTGGTTCTAAACTAAAGAAACAAGGGTTCAGGGGTATCAAATGAACACACCCAACCCCAAAAACATACTTGGCTTTTTCCCTCAAAACACACTGTTTCTAAACATCATGAAACGACATCGTTTGTGCTGTTCCCATAGTTCGCTTTTTCGATTTCCACTAACCCGGAAGAAACCCAATAACGTCTTTTTGTTCAAAAAGAGCCTCCACACGTGCATTCCTTCACCATTGCCATTTTCTTATTCCGTTCATACACCCAATGACTTGTAAACTATTAATAAATTAATGTTATATATCACTCTAATAAAATTAATTTTAGATACTAATAAATAACGCTATACCATGTAACTTTTTTAAATCACATACAACGATTTAACTCAGAACAGTGTTACTACATGTGTTTGTTTTCATATGTAAGAACATCAGTCCTTAAAATTATTTTTTGTGATAGGAAGCGGAGGCCTTTTTCAATCGAGAGGGCCAAACCCTAGTCGTGTGACATGACAACGTTTTCAAATACTTCCCAATCGGACGAGTTCTTCATATGCTAATTGTCTGATATACAAATTTTAACAAAAAAAATATTCAATGTAAATACACTTTAAACAACATTATAGAAACATAGTTATAAAATTCTAATATATATATTTTTTGTACCGTGATAAAATGCTGAAACCAACTTATGGATGAATATATAGTTTTTGTTTTGTACTGCGATAAATTCTACGGATCTAACAACTGAAAGTTGCTATTCAAGGGTAATGATTTCGCTTTCTCTTTATACGGAACTTATTATACACTTCGTATTTTGTATTCCCAAAAAATAAAATAAAAAATTCAATGTCCGTCGGCCACCGGAAACTCCGGCGATGATTCCGTCAAGATTTCGATACAGATTCAACAAGTTTTCCGATCTTCTCCACCAACTCCGGCGATATCTTCTTCACCGGCTTTCGTTCTTTCACCTGCCGGAAATCAAACCCGAATGCATCGGAAACATCTTCGGAGCTCCACCCGGCGTTCTGCAAAGACTCCGACAACCGATTTGCTTTCACCAACAGAGCATCAAGAACAGCTTGATTGTCTAACAGCACCATCTCACCGTCGAAGAACCCGGAGGACGAAACGCCGACGATATCCGACACGTCGGAGTCAGCCCACCCACCGTTTTTCAAAACCGACCCGATTTGCTGCACATACGAATCGACCCATTTCGGGACACCGGATCTTGGGATCTCAAAGTACCGATCGGGAGAAGACGACGAAGAAGAAGATGAGTTCGAGTTCCTCTTCCGGCGGTCCACGGCGGCGTCGCTCCAAAACTCCACCCATCTCGGCGTTCTACCGCCGGCCACCGCGTCAAGGCTCCGGCGAGAGATCCCCGACGACATTCCGCCGGATTTTTGACTAATTGAACGTTGTTTCATTACGTTTTGAGGATCGGACTTTGCGAACAACGTCGATTTCTCTCTGTCGAAGAAATCCGATAGATCAAACCCACAGCAAAAGATCTGATTCTCGTCGACGTAGAATATTGGGTTTCCAGCTAACGATGGGTTACAGGGTATGTAGCAGTGGTTAAACACGGGTACCAACATCGGAGCTCGTTTCAAAGCGTTTCGTGCTATCTTCATCGCTTTTTCAGGCTCCGACGGCCGACAACCCCATGATTTCGACCACAATGCATTTCTAGCGATGTGAAACGATATGGAAGCTATGGGTAGGTCGAGTGTGGCTCGTAGTTGTTGTCGGGCTGAACCGGATGACCGCCAATCGGGGAACCCGGGTCCGACCGGCAACCCTCCGGATAGAATGGCTTTGAGGTCCGGTGGGAATGCGAAGCCGAATTCAGCTTCGGCTCGGGCGAATTCTTTCTCCGATAACCCCTGTTGGACCCGTACGCCGGAGGTTTTGAGGTGGGTCAAGACTTTATCGGCGAGGGTGGTGAAGGAGATGAGGCTGTTGCGAGCTGGAAGTGGAGTCGACGGTGATGAGGCGGCGGCTCTGGCGGAGAGACGGCGGAGTCCGGCGAGATGGGCGGGGTTTAAGCCGCTCATTCTTCTGTCAACATCCACCATTTTCTTGATGTTGAATGATTCTTTCGGTGGTTTTATAAGTTAATAACTTTGATGGCAAGATTGGGAAAGAAATAGATTGAGTGTTTGCGGTGTGGTTGTTTTCAAAGAAGAAAGAGAAGAAGTAGGAGAAGTGATAATGGTGAAGTGAAAACAGGGGAAAGAAGGGGGTTGATGATGATTCGATTGGAAAGAGGGGTTGGGTATTTGTAGCTACAATAATGGTGGGACCCCTTTTTGTAATTAGATCTTCTTCGTCGTTGTTTTTTTCCCTTTTCTTAAGCTTCGTCTCTTTAATTTTCACCACCAAAACAAGTTTCCTTTTTAATTTCATTTTCTTTATTTTTCTTAATTATTTTTATTGCATTTCATGCCTTGTTAATTTAAAAGACCCATTATATATTACTAACAAAGAGACTAGATAGACTTTAGCTTGATCGCTCACACACATATGTTAAGAGGTAGTTAGAGGTAAATCATATGCTTAATTTCAAACAGCATACCTTCTTTTTCAAATAAATTACAATCTTTTATAAGTTTTTTTTAATCATGATATATTATGAAAGAAATATATAAAAGATGGGAATCTTAATTTTATGTTTAAAAATCACTTAGCATGTGACAATATAATTGATAAAAAATGGTTATTTGATATGAAATGGTCAAGATTTAGGTATTCCAGTTAACAATTACATGTAGCATGGCTGCATAGAAACCCATAGATGAATTAGAATCTAACAAAAAATGATTAATATTATTTTTTTTTAAATGATTAATATTTTAAATACAATATCTTGAAGGGTGACGACTGACCGTTACAGAAGTTGCGCATAGGTAGAGGTAAAAGTTCGATATATTTGAAAATTTGACTATTTATCTTTAGTTCTTCATGGGAAAACAGGTAATATAAGTCTAAGTATAGGTTGGATTTGTGAAAAGTTTTTGGAAAAGCTGTATTAATATTTACATTTTCTTGCAAGTATTTACAAGCAGTATAATGATAATTCAAATATAATTGCAATTTGCAAATTAAAACTTCATATATTATTATTTGTTCTGTGAATTTAGTAATATTGACCGTGTCTTATGTCTTTTATATTACTTTGATGGGGAGACAAGATGTGCTTAGCGAAATAATAGCAACGTAAATGACGTGGGTTACCGTTAATGTTGAAGTCGGACCCATCTTGCTTGTTTTGTGGGGCCCTTGAATACTAAAGTAAGATTGCATGAACTCGGTATTCGCATAAACGGCGCTGATCCCTTTTGTTTATTTAATTTAGAGAAATAACTTGGTTCAAATGGTTTGTTAATTCTGTGTTATACATGTTACTATGTTAGCAGAGTGTAATAAAAAAATGCATACATGAGGGTTGTAAACCCGGGCCTGGGTGAAGATACCACCTCCACTGGGCACCACCGAGACTTCTATTGGTGTTGTGATTGTTGCTAATCGGGGGAACGAGGAAACATGGTAAAATTGGGACGACACCCTTTTAAAAACATGGAAAGATCCGAGAAAATGTGATATTTTGATGTGACGACTATGTGTCATATCGGAAAAACGGGACGACTATCAATGACCTAACACTCGCTAAACATGTGTAATATAGTCTCTGAGTGTGAAAAGATAAATATATATTTAGTTTTTTTAATATATTGTATTAATTATAAAGAGTTTCAGATGAATGAAAGATAAGTGGTTTGAAGGGGACGGAGGACAACACCCATGAGTCTGGTCCCGCTAAGGAGGTTCACGCGGCTCTAATGCCCGGGAATCAGGATGGCGGCATTCTACGTCCGTGAGCCGAGTACATGAGACTCACTTCTACCACTCATGGTTGTATAACACATGACCTAATAAGCTTTATTTCACGATTACTCACAAAATTTTAAAAAAAAAGAAAAAAAAACCTTCAAAAATTTTGAAAACAAGAAAAGCCAAGTTTATATTTTAAGACAAGTTATAATATTAGAGTAAATACACGGATCCTCCTATGGTACTTTGGCTAAATCACAAATTTGATCTTCAAATTTAAACTTTTACAAATTTGATCCCCTGTAACACTACATGATTTCATAAACGGTCCATTGACTTATCATGAGTTAATTTTTTTATTAAATCAGTAAAAAGTTACTTTTAAATTCAATATTGAAAATCTAAAGAAGTTTATTCTTTGCATGTGTGTAAAACCCAGAACTAAATTGCATAAATCAAACTGTAAATCTTAATCACACTTAAAAATTTTGCCATCCCACACACAAAAGGTTTCATTCAATTGTAATCACAGATCATACATTTGCGAATTACGGTCACCTAATCAACCACATACAATGCAGTTGAAAGAGGGTAAAAAAGGAGAAGAGAGATGGGATGAGAACCAACATGGGAAGGGTGTTATCAATTGACCACTAGGGCTGTTCAAATCGTTTGACGCTCGACGATCGCTTGACGATCGCTCAACGTTCGTTCGGAATTTCTCGAAAAATGCTCGTTTGAATTTCTGTTCAGTTGTAAACGAGCCGATTGGCTCGGATCGGTTTGTAAGCGAACCAAGCACGAGCAAAGGTCCGCTCGGTTTGGTTCGGATCAAATTAATATGTATATATAGTTTATACGTAGCACTCTAGTAGATTTAACCCATTATATAAAAATATATAATTATATTTATGTATGCTTGATCAATCAATGTAATAAAGATTTCTACATTAAACATAAAAGTAAAATCCTAAACCGTTAGAAGATATTTTTTCGACCATCTCCTGCTCTCACCGTTATCATTATCTTCAATACGCTCTCCGCTTTTCGGCTACAACCCTAGATTAATTGTCAGCCACAACGTATTGTTGGATGAAAATATTATCTTATGAACTGTGGCTGATTTTTAAGTTATTAAACCTTACTCGCTACAATATAAATTGTATAACACACAAGATAGTTGGGTTGTATAAATTGTTCGCTGTTCGTTTACGCTCGCTCGACGCTCGCTCGAAAATTTAACGCTAAAAAAATGCTCGTTTGATTTTCCGCTCGGTTGTAAACGAACCGATTGGCTCGGTTCGGTTTGGAAACAGTCAAGCACGAGCAAAGGTCCGCTCGGTTTAGCTCGGTTCGTGAACAACCCTATTGACCACACCCAAGTCTCAATTCCTTTAACATTACACCATTTAGAGGCTGTTTGACAATTTCTGAATTATTAAGTGCTGAATCAATAAAAGTTCTGAACCATTAAGTGTTGAAAGTTAAGAGGTTTAAAACATTAAGAGCTACTATATCGCTTAACTATTTAAAAACAAATGTTTGATCAATTCAGATAAGAGGTTTTAACCATTCAACATTAGTATAATGTTTAACCATTCAGAAGAAAATTTCTGAACCATCTAGGCACTTGCTCGTGAAACAAACAACTTGAACTATTAAATGCTGGATCATTCAGATATTTGAACCATTGAGTGCTGAACCATTTAAATATCTGAACCATTAAGTGGTTGAAACAATCAGTCCCTTAGTTGGCCATAAGTTTTTTTATTTATTTTTTTAGAGAACGCATGCATCTTTTCTCTAAATTCTTGGCCTAAGTCACGTCATTCCTTTTTTCAAAATGCTTCGTATTCAAATTTCAATTTTATTGTAATGGTGTTATTTCTTAGAACCATATGAGAAAAGGGTTTGATTTTGGTTTTCTTGTGATTTGTAATTTACCTTTTTAACGAAGGGATGAATTCATGCTACGAACTTTTTTTTACACCATAGTAAGTTATGTTGTATGCTTAACTCAAAGGAAATGGATCGGTTTCCTATCCTCTTGTAACAATTGATGAAATCATGATTTAGAAGGGTTGGTGTTGTGACTCCTAATTGATCAACTACGTACAAAGCGAAATAATTTATTTGATTCGTTGTATGAGCACCATGCACCCGTTGTAACTCCTGGCCAATTGGCTACAAGGCAAAGTAGTTTATAAAGGGGGATTTTGGCATGAGTTGAGAGAGAAAGTCAACAAGAGTGAGAAAAACATGGGAGAGAAGGAAGAGTAAGTTTTTTTTCTTTTTTTACTTTTTTTTTAATTTGTTAAAATATGGAAGGATGAAAGTTTCTTGAATGAACTAAGCGAAGTAGTGTCCTTAAACCTAGGGACCGTCTTTAAGAGCAAATAGTGCTCTTAGATGCTGAATTCGTAAAGTTGACGATTTAAAGACAAAAACCATATGTTTCATAATGTAGAGACCGAATTCATAAACCGATTTCGAGCAAGCCCTTTTTGAGCGAGATTCGAGCGGTCCAAGAGCCACGAGCTTTTTGAACAACTCTAGTGGTGAATGGCCGATAATAATGTAGAGAAATAGTAACTTTAAAATCATACACAAATTTAACTAAATTACATTATTAGTGTATATCAGTAAAACGAGTAAGATATTATTTTATTTAACAAATAAAATTAACGTTGTTAATAAATTGTAGTTAATTGAAAAGGATTTCAACCCCATGAATGGAAAAAGTAAAATTAAAACTATTGAAGAAAAAATATTACTTTAAATAAGCAAGATGGATGAAAAATGAACTTTACTTTTTATATGGAATGAATTATCGTTTTTCTACTTGTAATTTGATAACATTTGTAATTATAAATTAATGAAGTTAATGTTTTCTGGATCACGATAATAATTTTAATAAAACCTTTCAAAGGCAGATATCAAAAAAAAAATTAAAATGAAAATAACATATGTATCCAAGTTATATGAAGGAAAAACCACAGTTTCCTCTTTCATATATTATGAGATTTAAGTGGAGCATATTAAAATCATATGCACCGATACTATTAATCATATCATATATGATTTCGTTTTAGGTGGAGCGTACTATAATGCTGTTTTGTTTATATGATTCTGTAAACTTTTTTAATTGGATGAACAAAATAATGTATGCATAAATTATCTATTAGACAAAGCGTAATAATTTTAAATCACCCAATGATGATTTGTATTCTCATGGAAATTTAATTTATCCGTGTTTCCAAATCTTGGTCCTTACCAAACAAAATAAACTATGCATAATCATTTTTTTTCATTTGAAACGATGGTGCAAGTTACTATAAGCATAGGATTGTCGTTTTAAAAATACCATGATATATTTATCTTTTTTTTATCACACATATAACCGGTATACTTTCAACTTATGTGTTACTATAAGCACACCACCTATGATCATTAACTCAATTAGTTAATACTAGATACTCGTAACATGTAAACATGAGTAGGGCATGGGTCAAGTTTCACTTTAAGCAAAATGCTAAGAGTTAAGATAGTGGGTTTTCTCAGCAATAAGTTTCTTATTAAACGGGTTGGAGGTGCGATCCCGGCTGGGAACCGAATAGGTGGATCCAATTAATATAACTCATATACCAAGCAGTGTCACACATTTACCGTTAAAAAAAACTATAAGCACACCAACTTTTTTGTGGCCAATTCTTTTTGACAAATGACGATTTTGTATGACTTGGAGCTTACATGGCGTCAATTAACATTACGTGATAAAAATATTAGGGATTTTTACATATTTATCCTTATTAAGATCACAAATTACATATTTCCCCAAACTAAAAAATATATTACATATTTTCCCTTCCTAAAACTTATTTATTACATATTTATCCATTTTATTAAAATTAACCTATTGACTATTTTACCTTGTTGTTAGCAAGGGATTTTTACATATTGATGTTTTAATATTATAATTATTTAAAACTTTTGACAGTTATGTTTCGTATTTGGAGATATAACTTTGATTATCGGTTATTGTTGTTTTGAAATGAAGTTTTAAACAAGATGTAATTTTGTTGTCTCCATTCATATAGAAGACTCGAAATTGAAAAAATATGTTATTGATAATCTTAGGAAATGAAATGTGTAAAAGTACTTTTGTGAAAATACGATAAAATAATCATTCAATAAATAATTTTAATAAAATGAATAAATATGTAATATATATGTTTTAACAAGAGGAAATATGTAATTGGATTTTTAACTTGGGTAAATATTGAATTAATAATTAAAAAAAGGGAAAACATGTAAATGCCCCAAAATATTATAGTTCTTAAATTAACCGCTTAACTCTTCTAAATAAAACGATTATAATACGCTTAATTTAATTTAACTTGTTTCTTTAGATTCATATAAAAAAATCTTATACATACATACATGCTATATTTTATATTGAAGTTTTTTCAATAAACTATATTTTATATTGAATTTTTTTCAATAAATTTATAGTTCCTTATTAATTTTCTAAAATATAAATATGTTTAGAGGTAATTTCAATTTTGCTCCCCGATGTTTAATAAAATAATCATTTTTCCACCAAAAGTTTAAAAGCGTCAATTTCGGTTTAAAAGTTTCATCATTTGTTTTTATTTTAATTCAAAATTTTAATTATTTTGGATTTAAGTTGAAATAACTAATGAAATTTTTAAACTGAAAATGAAACAACTTATTAATTTTTTTTAAAGTAAATTAATATTTTTAATATTTTGAAGTAAAATAGTTAATTTTTGTCAAGCCTTAATAAGCAAAACCGAATTTAACTAATATTTTTATTTATAGACAATTATACACAACCTTTTAAAGGCTACTTGTAGACAATTATTGGTAGTATCTAGAAATTTTAATGGACAAAAAACTATCATATCTTTATTGTGAAAACTTGAGGAGAAACATTATCTTGATCAGAACTCGTGGTGTAATTTTTGTTTTAACTCTTTTTTTGTATGTTTTCTAACTTCTTGCTCTTTCTTTTTTCATTAAAACGGATTGTTAAAAAAGAAATTTACAACTTGCACAAAAATGCTACAAGTAAACACTCTATAAAATAATAGCTATTATACATAATTCATATGATGTAACACTTCGTATAATTTTTATTTTATTATTTATTTATTTATTCATTTATTTATTTATTTATTTATTTATTTACTTATTTATTCAATTATTTATTTAATTAAAAGTTAATTTTAAGATTAATTCCAATAATCATGATAATAGTTATAATAACAATAATAATAATAATAATTATAATAATAATAATAATAACAAAAAGGATAATAATAATAAAACTA
>BJCN01004082.1:0-10056 GCA_018326445.1 Flaveria brownii | reverse complement strand
GTGCTTCCATAAAATCAACCTATTACCAAGAAATTGACATCCAGCACTAGTTGATTTCTTATCCAAGTTACAGCCTGCATAATCCAAAGGTCAAATGTTGGTTGACCTTGATTTAAAAATCCGCATGACAGCTTTGATGTGAAATTCCTTTAGACTACTCTAATAACGTGCACACTGATAAACAAGAAACATGATGTCTCGTCTGCTTGCAGTAAGATACATCAGAGATCCGATCATTGATCAAAACATGTGTTGATCAACATCTTCTCCTGTGAGATCTGGAGTCAAAATAGGATGAGAAGACATAGGAGTAGGAGCTATCTTGGAGTCTTAAAACTTGTATTTGTCTTGGATACTGTGAACATACTTTTCTTGATGTACCAGTATACCCTTATCATCTTGTTTAAATTGGGTGCCCAAGAAAAACGACATTTCTCCAAGAGAACTCATTTCAAATTTCTTCATCATTGCCTCATATTCTTTGCACAAATCATTATCAGTAGATCTAAAGATAATATCATCGACATAAACTTGAACTAGAATTAGATCATTACCAGTCTTCCTTAAGAATAAAGTTTGATCAATAGCACCTCTTTAAAACCATTTGCAAGCAAATGTTTAGTTAAAGTAGCATACCAATCACGAGGTGCTTGATGTAAGCCATAAAGTGCTTTGTCTAACTTGTAAACATATTCAGGATGATCTAGATCTTCAAAACCTACTTGTTGGCAAACATAGGTTTCTTCTTCCATTTCATCATTTAAGAATGTATTTTTAACATCCATTTGATAGACTATAAAGTTCTTGTATGAAACATAAGCTATAAAGATTCATTTAGCTTCTAGTCTTGTAACAGGAGCATATACTTCTTCATAATCAAGTCCTTCAATCTGATAGAATCATTGAATAACAAGTCTGGCCTTGTTGCGGACAATCACATCCATTTCATCCGTTTTGTTCTTGAATATCAATTGTGTTCTAATCGATAACTTACCCTTTGGTAGTTCACATAGATGCCATACATTTAGCTTTTGAATTGCATCAGCTCGTCTTGCATAGCCTCTACCTAACTGTTATCTTTTAGTGGCATTTCAACGTTCTTTGGCATAATTTGGGAAATGAAACATGAGTACAGGCATGTATTTATTGCACCAGAACTGCTTCGAGTTTGAACTCCCTATGATAATTAACCAATGATTGCTTCAGTTGGATGGTCTTTATGAAATATTAGCTGAGGAATAGCATCCTCAGAAATAACTTCATCTAGATTAGATATATGTCCCACTAGTTCTCCAACGGAGTTCCCTCCTTCCGGTTGATAAACAATATCTTCCTCTTGATGGTTATCATTATAAATAGACAAATCATTAAAGGGAACTTGAATGGTATCAATTGGATTAACTTTAGTAGAAGAAGAACTCTGATCAGAAACTTAAGGAACTTGCTCAACAATTGGTTCAGATTCAGACATGTCAGATTCAAAAACCTGTGGAGTAGCTGAAATATGTGAAGAATAAGGTATATTTGTAGATATTTCGTTTACTTGAGAAAGAATATATCCAATATCATTAGCAAAGATATCCTGAATTGAGGATGTCAAAGGTAGAATAGCTATGGAACAACGATGATCCATTAAATGTCTCAAATAATAAAGCATAATCATATACCCATGAAGGTGCACAACCTACATCTGTTTTGTTAGATTCATACAAATGAATATCGAATGACTCAATTATTTGTTTAGATCTTTTATTATAAACCTGATATGCTACTATGTTGGCTGAATATCCAACAGAATAACATTCATTAGCTTTTTCATCAAATTTTTAATTTGAATCAGATATGTTTAACAAAGTACAACAACATCCAAAAGTTTTGAAATATTTGACTTTAGGTTTATGTTTGAAAAAGATTTCATAAGGAGTCATATTTTGTTGTTTATTCATTAGCACACAATTCTGAACATAACATGCAGTGTTAACAGCTTCAACCCAAAATAATGACGATAATTTGGCAACTGATAACATTGTTCTGGCAGCTTCAATAAAGTTCTGTTTTGTCTTGTGGAGTTCCTGCAGAACTAAATTGTCTAGCTATCCCCTTTGAATCACAAAACTCATTTAATGTGTGATTGCAGAATTCGGTTCCGTTATCACTTTGAATGCACTTGATTGTTTTGTCAGTATGATTCTCCATGAGTGTCATGAATTTTATCAACAAATGAGGTGTCTCATATTTGGTTGCTAAAAAAACCCCATGTAAATCTAGAGAAATCATCAGTAATAACTAAACAATATGCATGATGTCCTAAACTCAAAACACTAACTGGACTAAATAAATCCTTGTGTAACAGTTGAAGTGTAGAGTCAATTTTTGTATGAGCAACTGGTTTATGAGAAAGTTTATGTTGTTTGCCATTTGAACATGACAGACATGTTCAGTTAATTGAAATTCTTTCAAAGGTATGCCTATAACATGATTTCCTCTAACCAACTTGTTCATATTTTTAATATTTACATGACTGTGATGATGATGCCATAACAATGAATCACTTTTTAAGGCTTTAAAAAATAAACAAGATACAGTTATAAATGAATGAGATCCATTCATATCAAGTAAGTACGTGTCTTTGTCTCTTTGTGTTCTCAATAAGATCCAATCATCAGGTATTACAAATCTATGTTTTAGAATTAGACATTCTTTATCAGTGAAGTGTGTTGAATACTGTTTGTCATAAATTTGAGAGACACTTAACAAATTATGTTTTAGTTCCTCTACAAAATTTACATCTCCAAAACTTAACACACCATTTAAAACTGTACCTTTCTTTGTAATCTTACCACCTTTGTCTCCAGGAATATATTATCAGCCATATGCCTTGAACATCCACTGTCAATGTGCCAATCATTGTTGATGTTGGTCCTAGATGTTCCTGCACAAATGAATGATTTATTCAATTTTAGGAACCCAAGCCATGGTTGACTTGAGTACACCATTTTCATCTAAATATGATACAAACTTTAATATCATATCTATTTTATCATTGAAGATATAATCTTCAACAATATTAGGTTTTGGTTGAGCTGTTTTATTTTTCCATTTCTAAATTGGTTTGATCAGATTTGTAAGCAATTTCTTCAAGTAGTTTGTGTGGAAGATAATTGCCATCATTGACATGTAAAGATTTCTTGGTTATATTTTCTTTTTGCAAATTTCGGTTTGTTTGAGCATTTCTGTTATCAGTAAAAAAGTTTGACCAACTCAAATTCCTTTTAAATTTGGCATTAAGAAATAATTGTTTTCTATTTGTAATAGAATTATGAAATCTTTGTTTACTTGTCAATTGCTGGTGATGATACTTTCTAGCCATGTCATTTGAATTTCCACACACATAACAACATTTATTATGATACACATTTTGCTCTCAAGTTGTTTTCTCAAACTGTTGATGATAACTTCCACAGTTATCATAGAATCTTGCTTTAGTATGTCTTTGGCCTATAGATTCTTTAACAGCCTCTCGTTTTCCTTTTTCATTATGAATTGTCCTAATAGAATGATTCTCTTCTGAGGCTAGCAAGGCTTTTAGTTTGGCTTTATCCTTGTGACTAGAAAGTATTGGAGTAGGACTAGTTTCTTTTGTACCTGATCTACATACATCTTGTTTCACAGAGTTAGCAATAATAGGAGACTTATTCTTAAAGAAACTTCCACTTATTTCCTTAAAAATACAATCTTCTTTTTCAATGTTGCCTTTTGAAACAAAACTGTTCTTGAAATCAGTTTTCAAGGTAGATACACATGTTGTGACTCGTTTTCTTTCATTGGTCTTAAATCTAATTTGGATTTCAGTTTCTTTTCTTTCTTAGATAGTTTTAAACATCATTTGTAGCACTAGAACATTTGAACTTCTATTAATCTTTGATGATAAGATTTTTCATTATAATTTTTATTTTCCTTAAAAACTAATTCATCATCACTTTCCCATACTTCAACCAACCCGTCCATCTTCACACTTTCTGCAAAAGAATTATCATCATGAACTTTAATTTCAGTTTTTATGATTAGGTCAACAGTCAGTGGAACATTGACTGATGTTAAGTCAAACTATGGTTGAAAACCTAATCCATAGATCTCTTCATCACAGATGTTAATTGATGAAGGCAGAGAAGTATAATCATGTTTAATCGATGGTGCAATGCTAGAATAACCAACTCCACCTTTACCACCATTATTTTTTCTGTGTTATTTGAGACTTAATTATACCTTCAACCATATTTGAAGATAATTCAAATTTTTCAACAATCAATTTTGCAGACAAGAGTTCAATGTTTAGTTTTATTAATTTCTAAAGATAGATCGTTGTTACGAGTTGTCAAATAAACATTGTTTAGTTTGTTAATTTCTAAAGATAGTTCATTGTTACGAGTTATCAAATTGTTTATAATAGAATATTTATCATAAAGATCCAATTTTGATTGATATATTCATTTGTTTAAGTCATCTATCTTTTCTTTAAAAATTTTCTCATCATTTTTATATTTACGAGCTTGATATTGAAGTTTCTCACCTTCTAAGATCAAGCATTTGTTGTGAACTATGTATCTTTGTATGTTTTCAATAAAATCATTTGAACAAAGAGTAATATATACCTCATCAGTTTTGGATTGCTTCTTTGTCTCTTTATGGACAACATTCACCATGAAGGCCTTCTCCACAAACTTTTCTGTTTTAGATGTCGGAGTTATCTTAACAGCATTGTCTTGATTTGCACAATGAGAAGCTGGAGTTTCCTGAACAACATTATCTTTCTTCTCTGCATCAGCTGGAGTCAACTCAGTAACTTTTCCTTCAATTTCTTCAATGATGATCGGAGTTAACTCAACAGTCTTTTCTTCTTTCTCTTCATTCTCTTAAGATTGAGCTAGAGTAATCTGAAAAGCTATTTCATCACTATTTTTCACTTCTTCAGTAATCACCCCTTCTACCTATTCCTCCTCACCCTTTTTCAACTTCAACCCTCTCTTCTTTGGCAAACACACCACTTAATAGATCATCAGACATAAACTCAGCAAATATATTGTATTCAGCATGCTCATCAACTGTTTGGATTTTAGCTAACAAAGCAGTAGACAACTTGATATCAAGAATTTCCATCTGATCTGACCAAACATACTCTTTATTAGTTTGACTCACCAAGACTCTGTTTTTGGATAAATTGGCTTGATCTTTCTTAGTTTCTACCTCCGCTATCACCATTCTTTCCATGAACATTCTGTTTTGATCTTACTTCAGTGCATTCTCTGGCAAAGTGACTAGTTTTTTCATAGTTATAGCATCTCAAACTAGACTTATCAAACTTGATTTTGCTTGAATTATTCAAACCAAACACCTTTCTACCAGTTATCATTACAAAATTCTTTGCTCTGTACACCACCATAGCCATCTGATATTTAATATCATTTTCTTCAACATCGTCGAGATTAACTTCTTGCAAGTCATCAACGAAGATGTTTGGTGCATGGAGCCTTCTAGCAAAACATGCTTTATAACTCTCCATGATTGTAGTAAATAAAGCCAGGTGCTCTTCAGTTATCTGAATGGTTTGTTTGTTAGGTTGAGAGTTTACAACGAAAGCTTGTTGTGTTGGTTGTGAAGCTTGAATTTATGAGTATGTTTGAGGTTGTGGTTGGATTTGAGCTAGGACATAAGGATTTTGATGAGAAGTTTGATAATAAGGCAAGGATTGGGGCAAGGTTTGACCTTTGATAGTTGGATGAGCAGAAGATGTTGACTGCTGTTGTTGACACAACTGAGAGTAGATGACATAGTAATTCATATTACTAGCCATTTTAGCATACAGTGCAGATGCTTCAAATCCTATTGTGTTGATATAATTAGCAGCACTTTGCATATCATCCATATCATAGGATTTGATGGTTGAAATGAGATCACTAAAAGACAAGGTAAATAGATCCTTGATTCTCTTAATAGTAGTGTAGTTGTTGTTCCAACTATATGGTAGAGAATTTAGCAGCTTTTTGTTTACTGGTATATTCTTCAGAGTAATCCCGACACTGTTCATTTTTATGATCAGCTTCACAAATCTAGACATCTGAGCCACTAAGGTCTTACCAAGAATATGATTAAACATATTAAATTCTTGATTAAGCATGTCTTTCCTACTCTCTCTCATTTCATTGTTGCCCATGATTTGTTCTTCCTTGGCATCCCATAAATCCTTAGCCTTTATATAATCATTAAACTTCTATGCAATCTTAGTGGTAAGTGCCATGGTGATGGCAGCATAAGCCTTATCATCAAGCTCCATCCTTTACAAATCCTCCTCATCCTAAATATGTTCAGGTTTAGGAACCAAATCTGCTTTGTCATTTTTATGTACAAGGATATATGGACCTTGCTTGATAGATCTCATCATCCTGGGTTCAGTGTAAATGACATGGTTCTCTAACCGATATACCCATTCTGAGCAATCTTCTTCATTGAGCAGATGAGGTCGCTTTGTGCTAGGACCAATCTCATTGTTGACATTAAGAGTAGCAGTGATGTGCTTCAGATTAGTCATTTTCTCACTTCGAAATCAAAATTTTCAAACTTCATGTTCTCGCGTGAAATCAGAAAGTTCTCGAGTGAACAATACAATGTTTTCGTGCAGATACTTTTGTAACTGAATTTTATGAAAACTGAAAGTAGTCACGTGAAAGGAATCTTTTGTAACAAACTCTTGCCAAAACCAAATTCTCGCGCGAATACTAACTTTTCGCACAATATCAACAAGTTTTCGCCTGATTTAATCTCTTTAAGTTTGAAGGTTTCCAGCTTCAATCCTCCACCAAATTACTAAAATTTGATTAATTAAGCATTCAATTAGTAGTTTAGACTCAATTTAGATCCTAATTGTCTCTAATTGATCAATTAAACTCGGATTAAGCTCAAAACACCATCAATTCATCAATCAACAAACTTATCAGAATCACCATCTTCAAATTTGATGAAGTAGAACTTTGATTATCAATCAAATCAGTACTCACGAACACTTCAAAACACTTCTTCAATCTTCAATCAATCGATCTAGAGCATACCAAGCTTTGATACCAATTTTAAGGATCAACACCAATAAGACAATCGATCTCGTGAGGAGAACGCGGAATATAATCGCTCATCCTAGTAAAAAGAAGAAGAATCAAGCACACATGAACATGAACATGAATGTAAATAACTTCAAACTATATTGCTCTCTGATTTTAAAAGATTACAATACTTCAAAGTATATTGATTTTATGAAATGATTTTAACTGTGCTTAATTTTTCTAAATGTTTTGAAAAATTAGAACCCGTTCAGCACAACTGACTTTTAGTATTCACGATAGATTTAATGTAGGTTTATCGGTGAAATCTTGGATGGGATTTTTGGCTTGGACTAGAGGCTACTTGGCTAGGACTAACATCTGAAGATGAATATTTTTGTTACTATGGATTTTATTCAATTATAATATAAGGCTTTGTAATTGAATGTTATTTCCACTGTAATTGAATGAAATGTTAAGTTTAAGAACCGTTTGCGAATGAGTAAATCTAGCAAGTGAAGTCTTTGGGGTTCGGGGACTTAAGTTATTCGTTGAGCATCTAGTATGTTGCCAATTCATATCTTTTGCCAAAAATCTAGAACTATAACTACATAATAAGCATGTCAGTTAAAGGAAAGTAGTGCAAAACTCCTTACGCAACTTTCTTCCCTTTGTGTTTTTGTCAACCCATCAATAAGCAAAACTTGTGTAAAAATTTATATTTAGTTTACGTTTAATTTATCTATATTTACCTTGGATCATTTCATGTAGAGTAAAATCGATAAGCAAGAAAGAGCAAGACTTTATTAACTTCGGAATGTTTGGGCACATATATAACATTCAACAACATTAAAATTTAATAGCAATTCTTAAAGTTTGTTCTGGTTATTTTGACCCATTTAAACTACTAGTTTGATATATTAAGGGTACTAAAGTGGGCTCATTATATTGACCCATTTAAACTATTAGCTTGATGTATTAATTGAATTAAAGTAGGTTCGGGTCATTTTGACCCATTTAAACGTATTTTAAATGTTTTGCTACTTGTACTATTGGGTGTAAATATATATCACATTTTTTACTTTTAGTGAATAAACTAGGGGATAAATACAAGTATGGGGAAACCTTATTGCATTGACATGACGACATGAAAGAATGAAGAATTTATTTATTATAAATTATTTACTTGGTCAAAAGCATTGACATGGTGACACGAGCCATAGCGGCAACGTTATGATACTCTTAGACACTTATATGTTTAGCTTATGAAGTTTAAGGTTAAATATATTTTGTGTTAAATATGAAGGTTTACTCGTAACGCTCAAAGACTGATTTTACGAAATGATTTTAATTGTGCTAAAATTTCTAAATATTTAAAAAACTAGAACTCATTTAGCTTAGTTGATTTTTAGCATGCACGACAGATTAATTGTAGGTTTACGGGTGAAAGCTTGGATGGGATGTTTGGCTTGGACTAGAGGCTACCTGGCAGAGGACTAACATGTGAAGAGGAATATTTTTGTTACTATAGCTTTTGTTCAATTGTGATATAAGAGCTTTGTAATTGAATGCTATTTCCACTATAATTGAATGAAATGTTAAGTTTAAGAACTGTTTATGAATGACTAAATCTTGCAAGTGAAGTCTTCAGGGTTTGGCGCCTTAAATTAGTTGTTGAGCATCTAGTATGAATCCAAGTCATATCTTTTGCAAAGAATCTCGAACTATACCTATGTCAAAGCATGTCGGTTAAAGGAAAGTAGTGCAAAATGTTTTATGCAAACTTTCTTCCCTTTGTGATTTTGTCAACCCATCAATAAGCAAAAATTGTGTTAAAATTTCTATTTACTTTACATTTAATTTAGCTATTTTTGCCTTGGATCATTTCATGTAAAGTAAAACTAAAAAGAAAGAAAGAGCAACACTTTATTAACTCGGGAATGTTTTGGTGCATATATAACATTCAACAAAATGAAAATTCAATAGCTATTCTAACATTCCCGTAGTTAGACATACATTGTGATAAACTCATAAAGAATAATGTATATATAGTTCAATTATATTGCTCTCCAATATAGTGATTACAAAACTTTACCTCAAACCAGGACTAATTACTAAGATAACTAAAGCAAACTATATATACTAAACCAAAAGGTCTCACATGACTGTCTTGATCTTCAATATCTTCTTTTGATTTCCCGACACTTTAGTTTCAACCTCTATATGTGTGTATGTATACATAATGTGTGTGTGAGCATGTAGGGTGGGTGTGTGTGTATGTTGTGTGCATGGTCGGAGAATACCACACAATAGCCTCGGCTGCTACTCTTATCTGTGTGTGTGTACGTATGTGTGTGAGTATGTGTATGTGTGGGTTGATATATACGGTGTAGATATATGTGTGGTGATGTCGTATTTGTATGTATCTATATATTTAGGATATGTATGTGTTAGCATCAAGAGTGAGTGTGTGTGTGTGTGCGTTTCTTCATCGAGTAGGTGTGTGGGAGGGGCAATGAGTGTGTCGTATCGTGTGTGTGTGTGTGTAATGTGTGTTTGTAAGTGTATGCTTACGTGGTGTATGTATGGGTATATGTGATATCCGTCACCTCAAGGTCCGTCATTTAACGTGAAAACTTCGTTAACTATCCTTAGAGCGTTCATTTTTCATCTTCATAGACTATTTGTGAAGACATCATACTTGCTTAGTGTCACACCCCCCGCTGATAGCGGAAACACGGGGAATGCGAACTAGACGGGATCGTCATAACACATGGTATAAATAGAATAGCAATAATAGTATGATGACAAGCGTGCCATGACGATACCCGAACACAATCGGAGACTTGTGTCGCGTATAATCAAGGTTCACGACAGCATAGCCATTGCATAACATGAATGATCACATAAGCTTTAAGATTAACTTGTAATGTAATTTCCCACAACTCGGGAACAAGTATACAAAAGA
>BJCN01004069.1:1240-14227 GCA_018326445.1 Flaveria brownii | reverse complement strand
AAAAGATACCTAATGTGCAAGTAAGTATGAACGGGATTCTTGTCATTCGACCACAGTAATCATAGCCGAGCGCTATGAAGTGGGTAAAGCCTGACAAAATCCATATGAGAAGTTAAAGATAATGATGAATAACGAATGATGAAGATAATAATGAATATTACCTATGTGTACGTATGATGTATGAACGTATGAACGAAAGGATACTTTTAAATAAGTAAAAGTATGTTTTAATACAAAACTAGAACTCACTCAGCAACGCTGACTTTTATGTGTTTTCCAGTTGGCAGGTAGTGTTGCTGAGGATGGCACGAGGCGGCTACTCAGCTCTTTTGGGATGGCATTCTTTTGTTAATGTTTTTGTATTGTAATGCAAACAAATGATATTTTGTAACAGGTGTTGTATTACTTTGCAAAAGCATTTTTAGAAAAAAAAATTTAAAGTTTCCGCTGCATGTTTTTATTAAGTTATATTAAATGTATGTTTTATGGGTGATGACGACCAACTGTGAGGTGCCCGGGAGCGGGGCCTTACACTGAGAAATCAGCTACTGAAGTGAAATTTGAAAAGTTTTAATTCTTTTCTGCCAAGCTATAAGAGTTACTTGATTCATAAAAGGATCCCAAGGACATGACTGGGATAGGATACAATTTTTGTCCTGCACCGTACAATGACAATTACACTGTTATGCCTGACACACTCACTTTGTCTAAATAAATTGAACCTAAATCTACAGAAACTAAAACATTAGTTTCATAGATAACAAATCCTCAAAATAACCCAAATGTTTACATTAAAACAAATGAGGATAAAATCAGATTAGGTCATCAAATCAAGATCAAAGAGTGCTCAGACAAACATGCAAGTGCCAAGAAACAAAAGAGTCCAGTCAAGGCAATTGTTCTTTTCTGAAATTCATCCCAGAAAAGCTCAAAGTGATTGAGAATGCTAAAGTTTCCTTGAAACCAACTACTGAAAGAAGGTCTGATGGTGAGATTAAATCTCTAAACAAGTCAAGCAAATCTGACAAGGTTTCAATGAAACCTAAAGGGAAACCATTAGCATCTCTATCATTTAAAGCAAGATCAGCAAAGATTCAAACACCAAAAATAAAAATTGAACTGGGCTCACCTCGGAAGTCAAAACAAGGAATAGGTTTTGACATTTTTAACAAAAAGGATGTTGAACAATTTGATTAAGAGGTGAGAAACTCTCAAAAGAAGCAAAGACATCCTTTAAACAAAAAGCATAGTAGAGTAGTGAAACAATCTACTGATATAAAAAGGATGAACTTGCTTCTTTAACAATAGCAAAACAAGAGTCAAAGTCAAAACTAGTTAAACATCATGACGCTTCATCCTTCAAAACAAAGATCAATCAGATGTATTGTGACAACTATGACATGTCTAATCACAACACAGATGAGTGCTATTTCAATCAATATTGCTCAATTTATGATATGAACAATCATTCAAACAAAAATTGCTATTTTAACAAGTATTGTTCTATATGTGATATGACAAATCACAATATATCTGATTGCTTCTTTAATCAGAAAGGCTTGAGGATCCCATAAAACAAGCTCATCTCACCAATTTCAACTATAAAGGTCAAAGCTAGAAGTCCATAACATAATAGACATTCAAGAATCTTAAATTCTTATGATGACTTCTATGATAATTGGCAGTCAAAGAGTGTCAAACAAAATCTAAATAAAAATATAAAAAAACCACTTAATGTTTTTCAAAGATCTAAAACAAAAGTGATTACTAAAAATAAAAAACGTGCCCAATTTATATCTAGAAATAGGTATCAAAGGTTTGACTACTCTTCTGACACTTCTATTGAAATTGAAAACAAGAAAACAAGAAGAACCCCACACAAATCAAATAATGCATCATCCTTTAAGTCTCAATCTAGAGGAAAATAAAAAGAAGTTACAGTCATGGATAGAAACGAGAAACCCAAGAACATCATGGCATAGGTTCCACATTTTAACTAGTTCTTTTTACTTCTAGGGTCGTCCATATTAGTCCAACAGCTTATGGTATATGGACAGTGGATGCTCCCGACACATGACAGGAGACCGTTCCCTTCTTCATGAATTTTAGCACATTTAAGGAACTATTGTATCATTTGATGGAGATTCACAAGGTGGCAGAATTACTGGTGAAGGATCTATGACGAATTGATTACTAAGCTTTGACAGAGTGAATTACAACGAGAAGCTGAACTTCAAACTTCTTAGCGTGCCTCAGATATGTGATAAGAAATATTCCACTCACTTCACTGACACTCATTGTTACATTCTGAAACCAGGATTTCAAATTCAATCGGTTGTCTTGAAAACTCCAAGGAAGAATAATACCTATGTCTTAAACCTTAATTCTACACATCTTAAAGAAGAAACATGCATTGTGTCTAAAGCATCATTTGATGAGTCATAACTTTGGCATAGACGCTTGGGACATACAAATTTCAAAAACATGAACATATGGTCAAAGGGAAACCACGTTATTGGTTTACCTCAAAAAGAATTCCACTTCATTGACTACTGTTCTGCATGTCTCAAGGGAAACAACACAAGTCGTCTCACAAACCAAAGCTTGTGAACACAAACAATACTCCATTTAAATTACTTTATATAGATCTTTTTGGACCAACTCATGTCATGAGCATTGGAAAGAAATAGTATTGTTTGGTGATGATTGATGACTATTCACGTTTTACATGGGTTTTCTTTTTCCTTCATAAAAATGCAGCATCACAAATAATAAAAGACTTTATCACTAAAATTGAGAATCAACTTGATCATAAAGCAAAATCAATAAGACGTGATAATGATACAGAATTCAAAAATGAAGATCTAAATTCATTTTGTACAACTAAAGGCATTGCTCATTAATTTAGTGCAGCTAGGACTCTTCAACAAAATGAGGTAGCTGAAAAGAGAAATAGAACACTAATTGAAGCAGCACGAACAATGCTAGCAGATGCTAAACTACAATTACCTATTGGGCAGAAGCAGTTAACACATCTTGCTTTGTAGAAAATCGAACTTTGATAGTCAAAGAAAGCAACAGAAAACCATATGAACTTATCTTTCATAGAAAACCATACATTGGATTTTTCAAGTCATTAGGTAGTCATGTGTCAATATTAAACACCCGAGATCATTTAGGAAAGTTTCCTTCAAATTCTGATGAAGGATTCTTTATAGGGTATTCCTCAGTCTCAAAGGCTTTCAGAGTGTTTAATCCCATATTAAACATCATTGATGAATCAACTAATGTTCAATTCAGTGAACATTCATTTCCTAAGGCAATAAATGGTCCCGACTGGTTGTTTAATATTTACTCATTTACTACATCTTTGGATCAGTTTCAATTATCAAATGCAGGTAACCTATAATCAGCTGGATCTTCCAGATCAGAAGAAAGAAGAGATGATTTTACTATGATTCCCCCTACTTATACTAATCAACCAGATGAAGATGTTCCTTTGCAAGCTGATCCTGTCAGACAAGCACCACAAAATTAGAATGTTTCAAATGAGGTTGGTCCAAGTTCAATGCCAACTCTTTCAGATGAACCATCAAAAAAAGTGAGTGATCCAGAACCAGCTACTGTTCTAGTTGAGACTAAGAGAAATGAAATGATGATAGTGTTCAAAGTGTAGCAGATGCCCAAGCAGAAACCTATGAAGCCTTTGATTACTTTCATCATGCTCCCATATCACAACCTGAAGGTTCCTCTTACTATGATGATCTGAATGTCACTAACCTTGATGTGTCAATTGCTGGTGACTCATTCCAACCACCAGGATACTTAAGGATCATCCAGTGTCAAGCATCATTGATGAACTAGATGAGCGGGTGACTAGAAGCAAGTCAAGTATTGCAAACATCTATTTGTTTCTTGCTTTCTATGTTAGACAGTACCCAAGAACATAAAAGAGGCTCTTCAAGACAACAGCTGGATCGAGGCAATTATGGAAGAGTTGCTCTAGTTCAAGAAATAATAAGTTTGCAACTGGTAGATCTCCCCAAAGGTAAATACCCTATCGGTACCAAATGGATATATAGAAACAAGACTGATGATAAGGGCATTATCATCAGAAACAAAGCAAGATTAGTGGCACGAGGATACACTCAAGAAAAACATATAGATTATGATGAAGTGTATGCTCTTGTAGCCAGATTAGAAGCCATTAGACTTTTCCTGGCATACTCTACAACCATGAAATTCACAGTGTACCAAATGGATGTGAAGTATGCTTTTCTCTATGGTAAAATTGCTGAAGAAGTCTATGTGAGACAACCTCCAGGCTTTTAAGACCCAAAATTTCCTTACAAGGTATACAAGCTTGACAAAGTTTTGTATCGTCTGCATCAAGCCCCATGAAAGTGGTATGAGACTTTATCATCTTTTCTTCTCACACATGGATACGAGAGAGGAAAGATTGATCAGACTCTCTTCAGAAAGAGAAAAGAAAAAGACATGTTGCTAGTCTAGATTTATATGGATGATATCATTTTTGGCTCAACCAAAAAGCAACTCTGGAAAGACTTTGAAGATTTCATGCATTCCAAGTTCTAAATGAGTGCAATGGGAGATCCCACTTTCTTCTTAGGGTTGCAAGTACAACAAACAGCAGATGGAATCTTCATCAATAATCAAAATATGTGGAAACCATGTTGAAGAAATTTCATTTTGCAGTTTGTCAGTCCATCAGAACTCCTGTTGATACAAAAATGAAGATAGGTCCAGATTCAGAAGGAAAATCAGTAGAACAGCCTCATTATAGATCTATGATTGGATCACTCAAGTATCTAACAGCTAGAAGACCTGACATAATGTTTGGTGTATGTGTTTGTGCTAGGTATCAAGCAGATGCTAAGGAATCTCATGTAAATGCAGTTAAGAGGATACTCAGATATCTCAAGGGTAAGCCTGCACTTGGATTATGGTATCCAAAGGAAGGAGATTTCATTCTCTATGCATATACTGACAGTGACTATGGGGGATGCAACTTCAGTAGGAAGTCCACATCTAGCGGTTGTTAATTTCTTGGTCCCAGGCTGGTTTCCTGGCAGTGCAAGAAGCAGACAAATGTTTCTATTTCAACAGCAAAAGCTGAGTACAAAGCAGCATCAACTTGTTGCTCTCAAGTTCTCTAGATTCAAAACTAGATGCTTGATTATGGTTTTAACTTCTTGTACAGACCAATTCATATTGACAACACAGTAGCTATGTTCATAATAAATAATCTAGTTCAACACTTAAAAACCAAAGACATTGAAATTAGATATCACTTTTTGAGAGATTATGGTGAAAAAGGGTTAATCAAATTGATGTAGGTTCACACTGATAATCAATTAGTTGATTTATTCACTAAGGCATTTGATCCAAGCCGATTTGAATTCTTAGTTCATTCAACTGGCATGATTAACCTTCAGTAGAAACAAAAATCTACTAAAACATTCAAAATTTATAAAAAAAATACAAAAACAATTTATCTTGTAGAAGTATATGTTTTATACTCTTATGGGAAATGATAAAATTACAGTCGTTATATCATTCACTGTGCTTATTTATAATTTTAAATGACTAACATGACTTATCTGATATGCGGGTAAGCTCAGCTTAAAAAAGAAGACACATGTTGTGATGAACTAAAGCTCTTATTCAAATGTGAAGCTTTCATATCAAAGTGTGTGTAAGTATTAGTGTATCCAAATGTGTGTGTATCTATAGTAACCTAAACACACCAGGTAATGATGCCTTATGAATCTCATTTACTCATATCACTTTCTCCTCTGTGTTGTTGAGCAAATACCTGGAGAGACAAGCACATAGTGCTGATGTCATATGATCCTACAAGATTCCCAATGAGGAACACATCCAACTTGGATGAAGCATTAAAAGAAATACATTCCATGTGAGTGAACAAAAAGAATCTCAAAGAGGATCACCTTCCAAAGTGAAGTGAAAAAGAATCCTAATGTAGATCAAATAAAAAAAGGATCAAAGTAAAAGAATCCAATGAGGATCAATCAAAATGAGATTTCATAATTAAAATGACCTAGTCAAGTAAGTTGTGGAAAAGTTCTATGATGCATTTCATGTGGGTGGTCGATCTTACCATGCTTTTGAGTGTGAGGTACATGTTGAATACTCAATAAACTCAAAAACATGATAATGATCACTAGCATCAAAATATTAAACAATCATGAGTTTAAGATGACAAACATACCTTCAATCAATATGTTCATGATTATGTATGTTTTACTAAAAATTTCTTGCACTTATGAAAAGTAACATTGATATGATCCCAAGCAAGATATATCTCCACTTCATGTACAGATAAGAAAACAAAAGTCACAAATACAGTTTCTCTTCAAAGTTTTAAATCTTTAAAGTCTTTATCCCATGTGAATATAAACTTTAGAGGGAGTAATTAAAATTTTTAACATTATGTATAGTTGTTTCCTTTCTTAAAAATATAAAAAAATCAGAAAAATTATTGTGTCGGTGCAGAAGTTATACCATAGTATCTCAGTATATGCAGATAGCTTGAAGCACAAAAGTCCAAGATCAGTCAGCATTGGGAAACTTGTATCACATTTGGTGTAAAATTCAATCCAAGCAAGAATTGACAATCCAAGCAAGAATTGACAATCCAAGCAACAGTCAAAAGTTCATAAACATCAAATCAACAGACTTGTCTTCATAACAGTCAAAAGCAAAAGACACATCTTCATAAAAGACAAGCATCAAAGCAAAACATCCAAAACTACCCACACCAGAAACATTAAGTTTTGACAAGTTCAAAAGTTAATGCAGGTAAGAGTATTGGTTAATGCGGGTGAAGGTAACCCAAGAATATAACTAATGCGGGTAACAGTTTTGATCCATGAAAAACAAATGAAAGTAATGCAGATTAGTTAACTCTACCTTATTATTCTCACAACAATTGTTAACAAGTTTTTAAGTATAAAAACTAATGTGGACAAAATTGTTCATCCGTGTTTGTTTTCTCAACCGCAATTCTAAAAATATGGCTGACTTTAATACTAAAACTTGGTTGTGCATTTCTATCATTAAAAATTAGAAATGTGCTCACATTATTCTGTCATAGTGTGAGTTGAAGTTCAATAAATGTGGACAACTTGATTGTACATCCGCATTTGTTGAAGTAAATACGGGAAGACAAATTTACTTCAGCATTTGCTGCAGTGTACAAATGTCTAATAAGTTAAAGCTTCCGCATTTGATACAGTGTACAAATGTCTGATAAGTTAAAACTTCTGCATTTGCTACAGTATACAAATGCTACCAAGTTTGATACTTCCGTATTTGTTACAATAAACAAGTGCTGTCAGGTTTAATCTTCTGTATTTGCTACAGTAGTCATCCGCATTTGCTTTAAAACTTGTAGAATTCGCAAAAGCAATTAAAATTGACTATTTAAACAGATCAACTGAGGTCATTTAATACTTTTCAAATTTGAGAGACTTTAATGTGCGACAAGCGAAACTTCCTACTGTTCTTCATTCGCCATCAACATCATCACAATCAATCTGATTTCAGTGTTCTACAAACATCATTTTGCCTTTATTTTGTTTCTCAACAATAGTAGTATCAAAATAAGGTGATTTTCAGTAAAATCAAAGAATAAACCATCAAACACTTGATGAACTTAGAACCCTAAATAATGAAGGAATCACAAAATCAATATCAAACTAAGGATTGATAGACATTTCTGAGCATAATGAAACAAATGATCATGAAAATTAATATCAAACAATTGATATTGAAAACCCTAGGTCTATCACAAGAACGGGGGAACAATGTACTGAAAATGTCAACTTCAAAACTTAAGTTTCAATGTTAATGGACATTCAAATCAGAAAGTTATCATAAAAAAACATAAAACACAATAAAATTGTTCATGCATTACGAAATCAAGTTAGGTCAGAATTCTATGAAACAGAATCCATGACTCTTCAATTTTGACTAAACAAAGTCAAAATAGAATCAGTCAACTTGATTTCACATGTGTAATTTGATTATTGCTTATCAAAGTACTAACTCATATGTCTCTTATGTAGAGGTCAATGGCTAATCTCACATGGAGTAAACTCCACAATGTTAGTGGATATCTTGACCCCGATGTCCCTGAAGCAGAAGGACTCAGAGACATGATCAGATTTATATCTACCACTGGAGTTACTCATGCAATTACTCTGAGACGTGTTATTTATGATAACTTCATAAGATCATTCTGGAGTAGTGTTGAAGTTGTAGAGATCGATGGTATCAAAACCTTATTTGGAAGAATCACCAATGATCACACCCTTTCCATCACTGAACAAACTGTGAGACAGTGTCTATAGTTTGGTGATGATGTTAACACTCCTCTAGAACTTGAAGATGAGGAGATCATGACCTTCTTTGCCAACATTCAGTATGAAGGAGGATATGAGGGAAAATAGATAGTTAAAGGGTCGGTGGATCTACAATGGAGATTCTTGATACACACATTCCATTATCGTCTATCCAAATGAAAAACCAACTTGGAATGACATCCCTGTTACCACATCATCTGCTATATGTGCTCTGTCATAAACATGCCATTCAACATTTCAGCATATGTATTTAATGGCTTGGTGTCTAACATTCAATAGGGAAGAAGGCATATGTTTCTCATGTATCCAAGATTCTTGTAATGTCTTATCAATGAAGCCTTTCCCCAACTGGTACCTGTAGGACCTGTAATGGACATTCCCCATTATAATGCCAAGTCCTATAAGTACATCAAGAAAAGGGATCGAAGGAACTTTTATAGTAGGACTTTCTTTCCCTTGCTTCCTTGGATGTTACAGCAGATCAATCAAGAAGAAGTCATAGAAGAATAAGAAGAACAAGAAGATATAGCTCCAGCTGATGAGCTAGCTCATGAAGAAGAAGAATAAAATGCTCCTGATCAACAACATGTTGATGAGTATGCTGAAGAAGCACAAGAGGAACAAAGGGTAGTGTCACCATATGTTGATGTAGGTGGTGATCTTCACACTGGATCATCTATTCAAGAAACTGAAATTGCCTCTCCTTTTAGACCATCTCCTATCTATTTTCCTCTTATGTCTCAAGCTCACTTTGCTCCACTTCACTCTTCTCCAACTGCTGCTGAATCTATAGAGTCTGGTGAATCTACCAGCTCTTCATATAAATCTAAGTCATCTCCAGATGAGGAGGATCATACCATGACAATGCTTGTAAGACAAGCTCTATCTGAGGCAGGTCCTTCTGAAAGCTATGCAGAATCAGGAACCAATAAGCCTGATGAGAAGGATGAGATAATCACAGAACTGTTGTTGAAAGTTGAAAGGATGGAAAAGTTGCTTAATAGAATAGTTGGTATTATACAAGACAGACTTCTGGAGTTGGATGGGAAAGAACAGGAGATAAAGGAACTCAAATAAAAACATGAGTCTGAAAAAAATGAGAAAGACAAAGAGATAGATGAACTCAAGGCTACCCTCAAACAAGCTAAGGATGAAATCAGTAGGCATGTTGATACTCTAACCTTACATACACTTGGCTTGGAAGAACAATAGAACTTGATTGAAAGTTAAACTGATCTCATAGCTGAACATAGCAGACAAAATGAGACTCTAACAAAAAGGGTCGCAGAATTGGAAATGTTGATTAAGATCAAAGAGGAGCTAGCTGAGGAACAAGAAATAAAAGATGATGAACCTGAAAAAGAAAAGGAACCAAGTCAAGCCATGGTTGTGTACTCTAGTAAACAGTCTGAAGAAACCATTAAGTAAGACTCTAAGCTTAGAAACTTAATCAAAGAGCTTGACAGTTTTTCTAGTGGAGAATTCACTATTGATAATGGGTTCTAGGAATTTGTAAGAGACCAAAGACCATCGGCATGTAGGTTCCAGATCCAAGTGGTAGTTTCAGGGCCTTTAGCTATTGTTCGTGAGAAATGACCCGGCCTAGCCACCAAATCCAATGACTTTGATTTGTTCATACCATTCTGTCATCGATCACTGCTGGGCCTTCAATCCTAGCAGCCATTCCTTTCGGGACCCCGGAACCAGTAGAACACATAGTGATGATTCCTCAGGAGCTCATAAGAAAACTATGTAAAGAATTAAAATAAAAAGATGAAGAATTCACTATTGATAATGGGTTCTAGGAATTTGTAAGAGACCAAACACCTCCAGTAGAACACATAGTGGTGATTCCTCAGGAGCTCATAAGAAAACTATGTAAAGAATTAAATGAGAAAGAAGTAGAAGAACAACAACAAACAACATATGAAACCTCAGTGCCATCCTCATCCAAACCATATGTACAAACTTCTTCAAGGAAGAGAAAGTACTAGTCTAAAAAGGCTAAGGGTAAACGGCCTGTGGAGGAAGAGGAGCTTGTGAAGAAGAAACAAAAGGATGACCCAAGAAGTATAGCTGCAATTGCTGAATTTCTTGAAGAACATGAACGGGCTGAGGCACAACTTAAAGAGATGATTGACATTATAGATTTAGAAGATGAAGAGATTGAAGGAGGATACCAGGTTGATGAAACTGTGATTAAAGATAGTCCTATGAAGGTGGAATCTTCAGTGGATGAAATGGTGGAGAAGGAAAAAACTGATGATTTAATGATCAAGGCTATGTTTCTGATCAATCATGGTTATGATGCAGATGAAGTGTTCGGGATGACTTATGAATCAATGGTAGAAGTTACCAAGATAAATCAACTTCTTGATCCTACTCATGTGACTGAGTATGAAAGAAAGCCAGCCAAGCCTCCTGCCACATTCACTACTCCACACATCCGACAGTCTGAAGCTCCTCAAGCTCCATATCTTGATCCTTATATCATGATTGATAGGGAAATGAAGGATTACCTCTCTACATAATGATACAACAAAATAAGACTGGGTAATGAAGACAAACTTTCTCAGAGCTTCAATCCTCCAAATGATCAATGAAAAGAAAGAAAAGATGAAAAAGTTAGAAGAGGAGGTTGTGGAAAAAAACCCAGAAGTAGAGTGTCTGCCCAAGATGTCCAGGTCATAGCCAAAGACCATGATGTCTTGGCACCCATCTTCAACAGGAATCCTGAGTGGTTTATTGAATCCTCCTACATGAAACTTTAAGAGGGGTTAACCACTTCATAGATTATACAAGGTGTGTCTGCTTCAGAGGGAAAGATTGATGTTAAAATCATTGCCTAGAAGTATGACAGTGACTTGAATACGTTTATGATCAAAAGGAACTCAGGGTTGGTTCAATTCTTCATAGAGTACTCTGCTCTAGTGAACTCCGTGAAGATTCATGATCTGAAGGAACTGGCAGAGCTTGAACTGATCAATCATAATGCCATCTACAGGGGATATTTGTTCGAAGATATTGTAACGATCATCAAAAGAACCAAGAGCTTTGACTCACTCAAAGCCATATGCTTAAGGAAAGACAAAACTTTCCAGAATCCTCTGGACAAGAAAAGAAAAACCAAGAGGACTGAAGAGTTGGTATTTTCTGAAGTGAATGTAAAACCAACTGATTCTTTGTAGAGAAAGATGGTGGCTGGCACCCATGCTTCAATACCAATCTCCAATGTCTACTATGATGAAAAGACATATGAGATGGTAATTGAAAGGAAGTGGGGAGGAAAAGAAGGGACTGAAATCTGTCTGTTTAATGGATATGAAGTTAGATTACTTAATGAATCTTATATCCATTACATCTTCTTAAGACATTTCAGGGAAATCAACAACAAGCTTAGAGAAGCTGACATGTATTTCTTTCTGAAGTGTATCAAAATTCTAAAGATGGCCCATGACAGGATTAAACACAAAAGAGAACAAAGAAAGAAAAATAAGACTCCTCTCAGCCTGGGAAGTATTATGAAACTTGAGGTGGATGTAGATGGATCTCTACTGATCCACAGAGATGGGTTGTCCACTGTTAGTGTGTGGGAACCAGTATCTCTGAGGAAGATGCCTATTGAAGCCATCCACACTATGAGCCAAATGAAGATACATGTTCTGAGTAGGGAAAAGATGAACGATGCAGGAGACTTTGCCAACATGATCAAGGCAATCTTGAATCCATCTCTACCAGACCCAGGTACAACTCCAATATCACCAGTCCAAGCATCAGTAGAAAAGCCAGCAGAATCTTCACAACCTCATCCACCATAAACCCTTGAAGTACTTAGGTTGTATAATCCTTAGGGGGAGTATTGTTGGACTCTGAAAGGATCATATATGCCAATTCAAGTGGTGGTTGATGGTTGTTTTGTTGGTAACATCCCACAAGTCCAAGATGATATCAGGTGAAGATAAGAAGACAAGTGTTGGCTATCCGCATTTGTATATGCGGATGACCAAAGAACAAATGCTGACAAGTGTTTATTCTTTCTCATATACAAATGCCGACAGTCAGAACAAATGTGGTTGAGTATTTGTTCTTCCGCATTGACCAATGCAGATACACAAAAGAAATGCTGATAAGTGTTTCTCCATCTGCATTCGTCAATGTTGATGACCAAACACCTAATGCTGAAGACAATCAAGAAATGCTAATGAAGCCCAAGGCATCCGCATTAGTTAATACGGATGTTCAAGCACAAATGCTGATGAAGACTTTTGTACTTAGACTAGTATTTTGATATAGTTATCAGGGTAGTTTAGTGTTTTTGTACAGGCTTTGTATCAGCCTATAAATAGAACAGAATATCTATCATATGTAGGTTTTTTGTTTGTAATATTCCTATACTCAATGTTATAAGGTTCTATGGTTGTCATTTCACTATTTTGAAAACCCTAGCACCCACTGTAACTTGTTTGTTCACCAATCAATATACAAAGCATTTATGAGTATATTTTCAGCATTTATTGTTCTTGGATTCTGTATTTCCACTACTTACTTATTGACTCAATCATCATATTTGATCTTTGTT
>BJCN01003930.1:0-10981 GCA_018326445.1 Flaveria brownii | reverse complement strand
GTTTTTGTTATTATTTATTCATCATTATTATTGTTATTATTATTATAAAATAAATAAATAGAAATAAAAATAAATATATAATCTCGTAAAATACGAGATGTTACAACAATAAAAAAACTAAAATTTTATATAATATGAAATTTTCTAAAACACTAAACATTTTTAAATAAAATATTTTAAAAAGTTATAAACAGGTGAATATTTTTAAAAAAATATCTTAATAAAACAACCAGAATCATTACAAACAAGCGTTTTTAAAAAAAATATTTTTATAAAAAAAATCTTAAAATGAATGTTTAAAATTAAAACTATTTAGATAAAAGAGTTAAAAATAGTATAATTGTTTCATTTCTTGAACTATTACGTATATATAACTTTAATTATATTTTATATTAAAATATATATTGTAACTTTTCGTGTTTATTACTAACTATAATATGTTTAATTAATGGTTTTTAGTCTATCCATATATCTATAAAAAACTAAAATAAGCGTGAAACAATTATAAGACTTATTATACTTACTTTTTTATTTCTCTATATTATTAATAATAATATTGAATACTACTAATATTACTCGTACATATTCAAATTAAAAATATATAATTTAATAAATTAAAAACCTATTTTTAACTAAAAACATACTTTTTAAAAATAAAAATTTTATAAAATACAGAATACGATGAACTTTTTTTATCATTTTTCTTAAAACAAAATATTTAAAAATCGTAATTTTTGATAAAATAAAAGTTTAAGAAACATACATAATTGTTTATTTACTTAAAGTAACTATTTATTTTATCTTCAAGCATGATTTTATAATACATAAATTTTTAGTACTAATTATTTAATATTTTATTTATGTAATGCGTGTAATACACGGGGAGCAGTCGTTTATTGTGTTCGTGGGGTAGAATGCGTAATAATGAATTATTATTCACGGTTACAACTCACAGTTTTTCTTAGGATTTGCCCACAATGGCGTCGCCGACGCCCGACAGTATGAAATCACTCAACAATGAAGAACAGTAAAGTCAATTGACATGGAAGAGTCCAAAGTAACCTTTGCTTATCCACATAATATCCACGTCAGACACGAGACCAAATCCAACCAAGAACCGAAAGAGACGTCCACGGAATGAAACACGACACCCACCCACCACTTTCAACAGTAACTGATTCTTCACATGAAAAATTCTCTATATATACTCCACCCATTGCTTCAGCTTTCTTTCTTTCCCCCAATTTCGCCAATTTTCAACCTAGGTACGCTATCCCCATCATTCACTTTTGCTTACTATGGTTAATTTTAGGTTCTTTTTTTACTGTTTATTACTATGTGTTGACATAGTTGAGTAATCGACACTAATTCGAAATTGATTATGGGTTTTGGTGGATTTGATCTTTCATTGGGTATTCTATGAATTTTGGTGTTCTTGATCTTTGATTCTTGAGGTTATGTTGAATAACGCCCGATCAAGTTGTGTTCTTGATGTGGGTTTATCTTTGGTTTAATATTTCGGGTAATTTGGTGGTTTGATGTTTGATCGTTGTGGTTTTAGTGAACAATGTGAAGTATAATTGCGTTTCTGATGTGTATATTGGTGGGATTAATCTTTGATTTGATGTTATTTGGGGGTTTTGGTGAAAGTGTGCAATATATCTGAGTTCTTGATTAAAAGACATGGAAATGTATTTGTGGATTATTTGATTCGTTTGATTACCATGCATTAGCACCTAATTAATCTGTAAAATACATGAAATTAACAGCTAAAATTGGGTTTGGAGTTTTAATTTGTGCTTGATTATGGGATTTTGGTGGATTTAGGGTTTATGATCAAGAACTCAAGTAGTAGTTGGTTGGTACCTGCAATAAAGATGGTGAACATATATGATAATGGATATTATTATTTTAGAATCCAAATCTCTTTCCCCTTTCGTTGTAGTTGAAATTGGCATCTGCTTGTTGGCTCATTACTTGTTTGTAGAAACAATTGTGTTTTATAGTAGAGTTTAAAGGAGATTTGATTGCATTTTGAGTTTCTTTATTCTTACTGTGTGATTCTTGAAAATCTTGGCGAATAAAGATTGATGTAGGTGTTAAAAGTTTGGATTTAGCTACAAATGTGTTATTAATGTTAGATAATAACTGAATGTCACAGTGAAAATGATGGAAGTTGAAACAAGTTCACAAGCCAACGGTATCATGAGTGTGGAAGTGAATAACAGAAGTACAAGATCTATTGAGATGCGACCCTTAGAGGTCCCGACACCTAGAAATGAAGCAGAAAGGAGCCTAGTAACTAATGAAAGTAGCATCCCTGTATTCATTAATCATGGTAAATTCTGCACTACATAAAGATGGCTATGTTTTTGTTCTTTCAAAAATGATATATCGATAGTCAAAACAGATTTATGAAAGTGTGAACTGAATAATAAACAGGTGCAAATGCTTGGAATGAAAGTAGAAGACGATGGGTTGGAGACCGATCTCAAAAAGCATGCCGAATGCCAAAAGATCCAGTTATAAGGTGACTACTTTACTTGCTCATCATTTCATCTAATTTTCTTTTTAGCCTATATGCAGTTAATCTGATTTTACATATATTGTTTATAAATGATAGAACAGAGGTGTAATTTGGGGTCAAATAGACTGAAAACTAACATCAAAATTTGTATGAAACTCTTTGCTACTTTTTTAATAATTCTTCAAGTGACATTACTGTTGCAAGTACTTAAAACATAATTTCAAAGATTTAAAGAATCTTTATGTTGGATTATTTGACCATAAAAGTCAAAAGTTACACATTCTCATCTAATTTGGGGTCAAATAGACTGAAATTTAACATCAAAATTTGTATGAAACTCTTTGCTTTTTTTATAATTCTTCAAGTGACATTACTGTTGCAAATACTTAAAACATAATTTCAAAGATTTAAAGAATCCTTATACATCGTTGGGTTGTTTGACCATAAAAGTCAAAAGTTACATATTCTCATCTACTATTATGGTTTGCTTCATTATTTAACAACTGAATGCAACTCTCGGATCGTGTATGCAGCTGGTCAGCAACTTATGAAGACCTGCTATCAACAAGCAACAGATTCTCCGAGCCGATTCCTTTATCAGTAAGAATCCTTCTTGACGAATCTGATCATGTTACTAGAGTGTTTTCTGGTGTTGTGCTTATTTTTTTTGACAATTGTGTGATTTTTTTCTCATGAATTTGCAGGAGATGGTAGATTTCCTAGTTGATATCTGGCATATTGAAGGTTTGTATGAATAGATAGCTAATTATAGATCCATTATAAGCTGATTTAGGTGTTTCTTGATGTTGATCAAATAGAGATATTGTTATGTAGCAAGAAACCATTCATTCATTGTAAACTATTGTTGCAACTTTCTTGAGTTTGTGTACAAAAGATTTGAAACTTGTCGAACCGAGGACATGTTAAGGTCAATGCTTCATTAGTTAACCGTTGATAGGGATGACAATTGAAGTCGAAACCAACGGGAAAACCCACTCAAAACCCAAAATATCCGGGACTAGTATTTGAGCATGAAAAAGCATATGAGATTAGTTTAAAACTTTTAACGGGTTGTGATGGGTATTGTATGAGGTGATACCTTCTCATCACACGAATTGGTATCCGCATCGAAACCTAATATGAAATTGGTGTTGAGATGTTTGTTTTCCTTTGGAGTTTAATTGTAAGGATGCGTTTTGAACTCTTCCCGTGATTATAGGCACATAATGGGTGTTCAAATGAAGTGTACGCAAAGATTGTTGCATTTTCGGGCCAAAGTGCCATTTTTGGTTATTTATCTTAATTTGGATGGCAATTCTTTCTAATGGAAATGCTAACCTCAGCCTAACGGCTACGATTATTTATATATATATATATATATATATATATATATATATATATATATATGTTTTATTTATGTGTTTTCTTTGTGATTTACATTTTTCACATACATCTACCATTATTTTTCATAACTTTCATGCAAATCTACAATTTCTGATTCCAAATAAAGCTTTAGCTTAAACTTGCAACTTCAGCTAATGTTATCAAAGATGAACACAGTTAAATTAGCTAAGATGGAAAATAAAATAATAAGGAAGGGATTATTAAATTGAGTATGAAATGCTAATCATAATAAACTTTGTTAATAATTATTCGCTCGATAGTTTAATAAAGTTAACCAAAATATCATTCAAGACAATTCCATCCGCATCACACCAAAGAACGGTCAGGATTTATCTTTTCTTCATGTTAGAAACTTCACAGACGTCACTTACATATTGTTAAAAACCGCCTTCAATTATTATTGGTTCATAGTTTCTTTAACTTTTATCGTTTGTAGTTAAAACCAACATGTTACTTTTTCAAACTAACAATGTAATATAAAATTTCATAATTTTTAATTAAATAATATTATACATACACTATATTTTATCATTAATTATACCTTCATAAAAAAGAAGTTAGTTGGGTGACAAAGTGTGGGGACTTTAAAGCAATACGGTTCCCGCCCAATAAAGCAAAAGCAGTTTCTTACGAAAAAGAAACCAAACGTCGCCGTTTCATTCCCTTCTTCTTCACTTCTTTCGTTCTTCTTCATCAACTCCTGATTCTCTATTTATAATCACCAATCGGAAGCTCAAATTCTTCAAAATCGCTCTTAACAATGGAGAATTTGATGTTAATTCTCCCTCTACTTCTTCTTCTTCTTCTTCTTACACCAATTGCTTCAACAAACACTTTCAATCTAAACAACCCTCGCTTCCCATCAACTATAGCGAAGGAGATGATCAGAGGCTTCAATTTGTTCCCACAACGCCCGATCAACATCGTGGACGACGATAAAGTTCTACGATCTTCAAGTGGCTTGGACAAGAAGCTAGTTGAAAGGCAGTTTAAGTTCCCCAATTTTGTCGATTCGAGTGGGATTTCTGTCGATGATTTAGGTCATCATGGTGGTTATTATCAGATCGAGCATTCTCATGATGCTAGGTATTATATAATCTGGAAGGTTTTTAAGTTAGTTTTGAGTTTTTTGTGTTTGGTGTGGTGTCTGAGACGCGTGTTTGGTTTTGTAGGATGTTTTACTTTTTCTTTGAATCGAGGGGTCGTAAAACGGATCCCGTTGTGATTTGGTTGACTGGAGGCCCAGGATGTAGCAGTGAGCTTGCATTGTTTTATGAAAATGGTCCTTTTAAAATTGAGAAGAACTCTTCTCTTGTTTGGAATGAGTATGGATGGGATCAGGTAACACTATCAAATCATTAGGTTTTGGTTATCTTTGCGTAGTTGTAGGTAGTGATACTACAAGGTGATATGGATCTTTAGGTTTTAAGTTTTTGAGATGTTACATCTCATATGTGCTAGTATGGGTCATTGGGTCAAATGGTTTGTTGTGACCATAAAGAAGATGAAAAGTGTAGGTTTTCTTATTTGCATATTATGAACTGGATATATATACGTTCAATAATCATACAATTGCTTCATCATGATGCTTGATGGTGATTCATGAGCTTATATAGAAAGTTTAGTCTTTCATCAAATGTCTTGTATAGAAAGGTTGTTGATGCTACTACATTGAATTTGGTGTATTCTGATTATTCAGCATGTATGTTTTTAGCAACTTATAATAGAAGCATATAACATTACCTTTTTGTTGATATCAGGCATCCAATCTATTGTTTGTTGACCAACCTACTGGAACTGGCTTTAGCTACAGCTCAGATAAAAGAGACATTCGCCATGATGAACAGGGCGTGAGTGATGACTTATATGACTTTTTACAGGTTTGCTCTCTGTCTTGTTGTTAATTATATGTAATTATGCAACTATACATTTTCATGAAAAAGAGTGTTTTATAAATTCATATGCATACATGATACCTGTCATGTTACTTCAATTATGTTATGATTCAGGCATTCTTCAAAGAACATCCTGAATATGCAAAAAATGACTTCTATATAACCGGAGAATCATATGCTGGTCACTATATTCCTGCTTTTGCTGCTAGAGTTCATGAAGGAAACAAAGCTAACGAAGGAATCCACATAAACCTCAAGGTATTTTTTCTTTTACATTTGTTTTTTTTATAATTTGAATTGGTGTGGATACTTAATGAGTTGTTATACAGGGATTTGCCATTGGAAATGGGCTTACGGATCCACTGATTCAATACAAGGCGTATACCGATTATGCACTGGATATGGGGTTAATTAAGGATTCTGATTATAAAAACATCAACAAGAGACTCCCAGAGTGCGAGACAGCTATTAAACTTTGTGGTATTTTTTTTGTCTACTTCTTAAGAACCATGTCTTATTCTGTTGTTTCTACAGTTAATTATATTGTTTTCTGCTTTTTTCCTAGGCACTGATGGAACAACAGCTTGTATGGCTGCGTATTTGGGTTGCAATTCCATTTTTAGTTCAATCAAATCTATTGCAGGCAATATCAATGTAAATAGATTTGATCCTAGATTTTAGTTTAGCTGACATGAGCACAATTTAAGATGATATGCTTGTGAAAATTTGCAGCACTATGACATTAGAAAGCAGTGTGAGGGCAGCCTATGCTATGACTTTTCAGACATGGAGAATCTCCTTAGCCAGAAATCTGTTAAAGATGCTCTTGGAGTTGGAGATATAGATTTTGTTTCATGTAGCCCTGTTGTATACCAGGCCATGATTATGGATTGGATGAGAAATCTTGAAGCTGGTATTCCTCACCTTCTAGCGGATGGGATCAAGTTGCTTGTTTATGCTGGAGAATATGATCTTATCTGCAACTGGCTCGGTTAGTGTTCATTGGCACGCGCTTAAATCGTTTTGGATGTTAGAAAGAAGATTGAATTCTTGATTTAGTGTTTGACTCTGTAAATTCTCGAGTTTAGGAAATTCAAGATGGGTTCATGCAATGGAATGGAGTGGTCAAAAAGAGTTTGGTGCATCTCCTGATGTTCCTTTTGAAGTTGATGGTTCTGAAGCTGGCTTGTTCAAAACCCATGGTCCACTCACGTTTCTCAAGGTAGTTCAAATTTCAACTTTGATAGTCAAAACACACTACATGAAACTTCCAAATCGGTAAGAGCCTGTTTAGGTTCTAGTTAAAGATTATAATATATTTACACCAAGTGTTACCTAGCACTCTGAAATTTATAATTATTGTTAAAAGTTTAAAGCAATTCTTGACAAATATCGATAGGAAAGTAATGGCAATTTGACTTGTGGAATTCAAAGTTGACATTAACATATGTAACAGGTGCATGATGCTGGGCATATGGTTCCTATGGATCAACCAAAGGCAGCTCTAAGCATGTTAAAGAGGTGGACAAGGGGTTCGCTTTCTGAAAGTGCAGCTGAGCCTGAACCCATTGTTTCTTCAATGTAATCATGTGACGTCAGCAGCCAGCTTGATGGTGCATCTAACAACTTGTAATTGAAACTATGAACTGTGAACTTGACTTCTATATCAGTAAATATTGTTGGGTATTTTTGTGTTTCGTTGAATCATGCTTTGTTTCAGGTGACAACACTACCGACTATGGTCGTAAACATGCAAATCTTATCTTTTTATCGCTCATATTAGGTTGCTTCATTTGTTTTAACATTTGCAAAAGTTTTATGCATCTCATTGAACTAAAAGAATATCACGTAAGATCATCCTACAAAAAAGATGTAAATGAGTTGAGTTGCTCATAAGATGTTTTATATCAGCTTGTTAAAAACTCAAACTGAGCCAGGCTTAAATGCACTCGATCTTAGCTCATTAAGTAAACGACCGAAACCTGAGCTGACTATTATGGAGATAAACGAGCCTAAAATAGAAAAATTAGTAATAACATTATAAATATTATTCTATATATGATTATGTTACAAAGAAGTATTTAGGACAAACATAATTTTAATTTAAGATTTTGAAACAATATGTTCACTACACAAAACAATGAGCATGCTCGCGTGAAAAAAGGGATCTTCGCGACATAGAGCAATACATCTAAAGGTATTTCTGTCATTTTATAAGAATTAATCGATCAGCCTACCAGTTCATAAGTTCCTTTTGTTACACTTCAAAAGTGATGAAAGCAAAGCAAAATCACATGTAAGACACTATCTAAAACAGCAAAATTACCATCCTACTATGCTTGGATGTAAAACAATGCAAGATCATGAATCTGGTTGCAACCCTCTTTGTACATGAATGGGCGATCAAGTGTTCGCAACAGAAACAACTAAAATTCTCTCCTTTACACTTTCATCTGCGTATAGGTTCCACTTGTCGATATTACGTTTCGCCCCACCCCAACGCCTTTAACTGAGGTGGCTTTAATTCAATGTGCTTACCTAGCCTATACATTAAAAGGAATTTAGTTGTAAGTTTATCGAAACACACATATGTGTCTGTGTGTCCATCTTTATCAGTTATCTATTCCTAAAAAAAGGCAATTGGAAGTGGAAAATATTATATGAGAAGATACACAAGGAAATTATGGAGGGCCATGGTCAACTTCAATTAAAATGCATCATACTTACAAAAGATCTGGTGGAAGCCTGAACGCGCCAATACGTATCCGTTTCAGTGAATAAATCTGGAATCATAGAAAGCAAGAATACTTCATTAAAGCACTAGAATATAATGCTAAAATTTCTTGATCTATGAGGGCTAAAACAATCCGACAAATCAACAAAACATTATCCCTCCATAATAATGGCACTTTCTTTGAGATTTTAAGGTTGAAGAAGTGGAGATGACAATATTGGTTTGCACTTTGCACACAGATCAAGATCTATAACTATACCTGAAGTCCAGCACTTTTGACAAGTTCTCTAACTTCATGATTTCTCCCTTCATGAACCTACAAGCAGTTGATTCAAACATAATACTTGTTGGTTAGAACAAAAGGCAATAATAATAACAGTTCCTACTTAAAAAGAAGTTAACGTATATAGCATTTAACTGTTTTAACTTCCAAACAGCAATTAATTACCACGATGCGAAGGCGGGCTCTTGTTTTATCAGGCTGTTGTGGAAGTAATTCCACAGCATCTGGGGTACAATGAACACCATCAACTACTGTTCCCTCACTAATTGCTATCAAATGTCGTTTGTGTACTGATCCATCTATTGTTGCAATGTACCTTAAGCCAGAAAATAAGATGCATACTAAGTCGCATAGGTGTGCAAATTTATTCTTGATCTAATCATTAGTGAAAACAATTTCAGGATAAACCAGATGAAATCTTACTCCTTGGATAAACCAGACGAAGGGTGAGAAATTTTCTGTGCAAACTCCCCTAAAAGCATCACAACTAGTTAAAAACCGTGCATCCAAACTACTCTACCTTTCACAAAACCAAACAGAAGTATAACTGTAAAAGTACCATCATTTGTCACAATAATCAGCCCAGTGGTGGCAACATCAAGCCGTCCCACAGTAAATAATCGGGGTTTTGGTTGCCCTGGATTTCTTTTATCCTGGAAAAAAAGACAATAACTTCATGTAAGTAACATTTAAAACACAAAACAGTACGAACACGCAACTAGTCTAGAGCTTACCCAACTCTTCATATAATCATTAAAAAGAGATAGGACCGATTTAGTTTGGCTCTCTGCAGCTGAACAAATGTACCTGAAAAACTATCATTTTAACGAACCGCAAATACACATGGATACTAATACTCAAACAAGAGACGGTTAACCAAATGTGCTGTAACCAATAAACTCAAAACGAACCCTTTGGGCTTGTTGAGAGCAAGATAGACCTTCGGGGGCAGTTTCTTAGGAAGGCGATTACCGTTCACATAAATCATATCCTTCTTAGGATCAACTCTAGTCTGCACATATTATCAAAAACCAATGTCATTATCGTCAATTCACGATTCCAAGTCATCAAAAATAACATATGATTCTTCAAACTTAAGCTACTACTCAATTAGAAACCACAAGCACATAATTAGAACCTGAATAAGCTAAATCATCAGGCATTAATCTGACCTGAGGAGTATTGCATACAGAGCCATTAACAGTCACACGACCATCAAATATCAACTCCTCACAACTCCTCCTAGATGCCACTACAAAAACAATTTCACAAACATCATTAAGCATCAAAACCCCTTTTCACAAGCGTACTCAATAATCAAAATCTCGAATTGCAAAGTCAAGATTGGTTGAAATATAACTTGAACATCACCTCCAGCAGCAGCAAGAACTTTACTGAGCCTCTGGGAAGATGATTCCTTGAAATTGTCGTTGTAAAACCTCCTTGCAGCTTTTGAATACTTGGGTTCTGACGTCGATTCTTTGGTCGATTTCACTTTCTTCTTCTCCGGTGAATTCACGGCGGAGAAAACATGGAGGGATCGTGAGGAATAGGGGTATTGTGTCGATGGAAGAATGAATTTGTTGTGAAAGAATGGTGAATTGCAGGGGGATGTGAATTCAGACGACCGAGAGGAGAGAGAGGAAGCGAGCAATGTGCGAAAGTGAAGGTGGTTGATGGAGTAGGGTTTGGAGATGTGGAAGGTGGATAGGGCGGTTGTTACGGTGGCCACCGCCATGGTGGTGGTGGTGATGGTGGTGGTGGACGGTGGGGATAAGGGGGTTTATGGTGGTTTTCTGTTCCACTGGTTTGGTGTTTTGGGATTGATTTTGAAAACAAACTTATGACTAGAAGTTATAAATTGGAACTTCTAATTTCCTCTTTAAAAATCATAAGTTATTTTTAAAAAACAATCTCAAACATCCCTTTGGTGTCTTTAAAAGACGTAGAAAATGATATTTAGGCATGTTTGATTTTCAAAGTTACAGATTTTAATTTTTTAAAATTATTTTTCAACTTACATCTTTGTCTTCTTCCAAACACATCTACATCTTTTTATTTATTTATTTCTTCTTTAAAAGTCAAAAGTACTTTTAATAAGAATCTCAAACACCAACTTAACGACTTTGGTAATATCT
>BJCN01003913.1:0-11425 GCA_018326445.1 Flaveria brownii | reverse complement strand
TATATTAAATGGGGTTTAAAAAATAGAAAAATAAAACATATATGTAAAATGACCAATATACCCTTCATTTAACGGAGAATGTTGGATGAAGTTAACGAACTGGATGAATATGACAAGATTTGTAAACCACAGGGACCCAGATGCGAAAAAATAATCTACTGGATTAAAGTGACAATTTTCACCAAACACAGGGACGAAAATGACAATTTACTCAAAATATTATTATTGTTCTTTTGGAATTTCATAGGATCTATCGGTTCATCGGTGATCACAAATATATTTGTGAGGGATTTACATCGAAAAGATAATTCTTACTACTAATTTAATATTATTATCATCTTTTTGGGAATTTCTTTAATGTCCACCTTGTGTTAATGAAGTGTAATTTAGAAAAACTTTCTTGCGGGTAGTAAACCTCTAGGAACTTCGACTTGAGTAGTTTTTTCATTTTACTCCAAGAATAAACCTTTTTCTTTCTTTGTTTCTCTCGCTTCGAACACGCGTTTGGCCTTATGTTTAACGTGTTTTTGAAGCTTTAACAATGACCTTCATATTGTTACCTTTTTTTTCTTGAAGTGTCTTCTTGTATTAAAAAACCTTACCATTGGACTAATCCACTCTACAAACGTACTCTTCAAGGTCTAGTCTCCCGTCGTATTCAGATATATTGACTTTAATCTTGTTGCTATGGGTCGAATCAAGGTTTCATCACCCCTAAAGAATATAGTCTCCCACCTATGAGTTCACATCATCATCATGCTCGTTGTCAAGTCGATAACGAGTGTGCGATCGGTCGCAATCTCAACGTTGTTATATAGCAATAGTCTGAATTGGTCTTGAAGGTCTTTTAATTGTTGTATAGTTATGTTGTCAGCTGCCATGATATCAAGAAGAAAAACAAAATGATGGACAAGAATGTTATAATAGCGAACCTAGTGTTTTGATACCAGATGATAGGCACCAAGCATGCAACATATGTTAACTTTGGTTATGTGGGAAGGGAGACTAACGATCACTCATGATTACGTGAAAGCTCGAGTGCGGTAACCTAAACAAGTCTAAGGATACAAATGCACACATTAATTTTGAACATGGTTCAAACACACACCATATAAATAAGTCAAACTTGTGCTAAAATTAAAATGATACTAGTTAACATCTTGAGATAAACTCAATATGAAAAATATATGGAAATAAATAAAAACATTTAATAACTAATGTAGGTGGTGGTCGGGGTGGGGGGAGTGTTGCTAAAACCCCTACACAACAATCATCATTCTTCGTGGAACTCCACATTACTCGTAGGCGTTTACAAAGTCACAAATCCACCCGTGTTATGTTACTCACTTCATCATTTTGATCGGACCCATGACTCATGTTGAAGGCTTAGGATCCAACGGCTATGGACTTTAAACACAATGTGATATGGGTGTGGGTTTTCATGCCTGATACCGGTGAATGTGATTTTGATCGGAGGCGGGACCCATGTTAACACGAATATATACACTCCTATTAATCATGTGTAATACTAATACAAATGTATCTTTTAGTACAAAGATCATTTATGACACGTCCAAATAACTAAAGGGTAGCATTTAAAACATAAGCTAACCCGAGGGACTCATCGGAAAAGCTGTAATGATAAAAGGTCCAACAACTCAGATACGTACGCTTAAAGTCGAAATTGAGAGGAGAGAGAGAATGGATAGGATGTTTTCAGTGGACGATATCGCGGGCCACTTTTGGTCGCCGTCGCCGGCGCCGCCCGCCGGAGACGACGATGACTCATCATCTTCATCATCTGCATCGAAGAACCGGTCAACGCCGGCGATGATGAATCGGAGCATGTCCGAGTGGCAATTCCAATGCTTCCTCCAAGAGGCATCGGAGCCTAGGGGATCTTCATCGTCTAGACCTACCGATGTTGTCGAGATCAAGGATCAAGATGAAGTTCAGGACAAAAATCAGTCTGTTGTTAGTGTTGATGGTAATTTGAAGAATAAGGATAGTGGTAGATCGAGTTGTGGTGAAGCTGCCACGACGTCGTTTGGTGCTTCTGGAGTTGGTGGTCCGGTCAATGTTCCGATTGATTCGGAGGAGTATCAGGCGTATTTGAAGGATCGTCTGAATCTCGCGTGTGCTGCTGTTGCTTTGACTAGGGTATGACTAATTGTTCATCTTTGTGGTTTTGTTTTTATTGCAGCTTGTGTTATTTGATTTCAGCTTCTACTTAGAGATTAACGTTAATTACTGGTAGATTGATTATTAGCAGAGGCTAAGTGGAGATCAATGGGTGTTTACACCTCTGAGTTTAATAAGAAGAAATTCAATAGCTTTAGATTCCAATGTAGCAAGTTTACATGTTAATTGATAATGGTGGGGGGATTTTAGTTGAAGGAATGTCTTCCTATCATGATCTGAATTGTCCCTGATTTTTGATAGAATTATTCCATTATTGTTCATTAATGAGTAATGATGGTAGGCTCCTTGGTCAGGTTTCAAAAAGGGATTCTGGCTGGACCAGCTGATTAGCAAATCAATTAAATCCGTTTCTAAGTTCTATATGATTTCAAATTACTAAACACAAATGAAATACACAATGACACCACAAATTTTGAAAGCTGATTATCTGGATGTGATTGAGTTTGCCTTCTCTGTGTAGATTGTGTAAATACAAATATCTTACTCTTATATCCTTCAAAAAGTGGATCCTACTCTAACTGCTCCCTTATACCTTCATGTCTTTTTGCATATTAATTTTTTTTGAAAATAGTATTTTTTTCTATTGCAAATCATAAGTGTTGTAGCTATGGAGGGAGTCCAGTGCTTTATTTAAATTGTTTTTTCTGGTAAGGACCGTATGCAAAAAAGATGAAGAGTTTTTTTTTATTATTTTATTTTATTTTTTTAATTTATACATATAGTCACAATATAAAAAGGGCGTACCTGGTGCTGCAAAGAGCTCCCGCGTTTTCGCAGGGTCCAGGGAGGGTCCGTCCCATTTAAGGGAAGATGTACGCGGTCTTTCCCCCACATTTTGTGGGGAGGCCGTTTCCACGGATCGAACCTGAGACCTTCGGTCCCTTAGGAACAGCTTTTACCGCTGCGCCAAGGCCCGCCCTCTACATATAGTCACAATATGTAAATGTTTATCAGGTAAAAGCTAGATGAATTGCCTTGTAAGTGGGCTTGTTATGAAAAAGCTTCTGTCTTGTTTACCAAGCTTTGCCTTACACACATATCCCAAGAATTTAAACATGATGGCTAGATGCTGTGAGCCTTTGGTTACAAAGTGTAACAAACAATTTTGGCTGGTTAATAAAACTTGATTTCAACATCATTCTTTTTCCATATGGCCATATAGGTTTGATTGTGTTCTCGTCCTATCCAATCAAAGAACATGATATGCACGTGTTGACATTGTAAAAGGCTGTGTGACTGTTATTGCTGAATTGCATTTATATTATCTGGGCAATTGTCTTTGTGAGGCAAATTTTGTTTATTTTGACATGTCCTGTAAAATCCAGTTCGGCAATTATGTTGTACCTGCTCATGTTTGCTTTTGTTGTTAATTTGCTGTCTGATATGCTAATGAAATGTCAACTAGGATTAATATTTTGGCCAACACTGGTGAAAGCTCATAGCTATGTTGTTCTGTTTGGTATTCCTCATCTTTTAGTTATGATTTTTTTTATAGTTTTGTTACCTTTTCAGTTTTGTTTCAAGGCACTTTATAACTTGTATAGTTTACTCTTTCCCTTAGGCAACTTCTGTTAAAACTCAAGATTTCGCTGCTTTACCTGACAATGGATCACAAGCCTCTAACACCTCACAGTTGGGATACCAGGCTCCTTCTAAAGGTTTGTGCCTGTAACTTACTAGAAATTTAGAAGTTCAGTCTGTCATGTTCTTTAGGATGCCTTTATGCACATAAGAACTTTGTCATGTGACTGGATTGATTGATGGCTTAGTGCTATTTAGTTAGAAGCAAGCCAGGCACATGCCTAGGTGCTCAAGTGAGGTGAGGCTGTTGCGCCTGAGGTAGAAGCAAGACGAGGGTCTTCGAAAAGCGCACAGGAGGCTAGCGCGTCTGTTTGGATACAGGGATAGGGCATGAGGTGAATTGGTTGTCTGGTTCAAACTCAGACTGTTCTGCTTTCTTCCTTTTTACTTTTTATTCTTTGCAGCGGCTGTTGCTTTTCCTTCTCTTTTATACTTCATTGGTGATCTATAAACTGACTTAGTTTTTACTTTCTGTTCTGTTTTGGTCTTTTTTTTTTCTTTTTTTTGTGTGTGTTGGGCGTTTTTTATTCTTTCATTTTGCTTTGTTTTTTTTCTTCTTTAGACTTTAGACTCTCTTTATTTTGTTTGGGATTTGCTTAATTGGGTAGATTCAATGTAGTCTACAACTAGTTATATTATATATCTTTTTTCTAATGGGGTGATTTTAGAATTTTGATACTAGTTGGATGATTTTAATTGGTAGCTATCAAGTTTTTTAATTATGTTTGGTGAGAAGTATAACTTACTGCACCTATTATATATTTTTATTGCGTTTTTTCCCTCTGTCTTAGACTCTTAGTGGCTTGCACTTTTTTGGTGCCTTACACCTAGGCGACATGCATGCCCCTTGCACCTTTGACTACCTAGGTTTAGTGGGGTCCATTGAGAACCATCTTTAGTTATAACGTTCTAACTTCCACACCCTTATAGCTACCATTGTCTTATCAGAGAAATCAAGGTTCATTTGTATGCTGGTTCATGTTTGGTACATAGATGTCATGCCATGGATTTGTGATGGTATATGTTTGGGGACAATCTGTTCTAACTGAAACAGGAAAAAGCATGGGATGCTCTTTCTTATTTCTCATTGTGTGCACTTGATATCATTTAGTAATTCATTATAATCCATCATTGTCGTTCATTATACAAGGTTATGCCATATCCGTTTCACATTTGCCATTTCAGTAGTTCTTTTTTTCTTTATGTGTATTGTGTAATCTCTTTATGGATTTTGTCGAGTTTATGGGCTGAAAGATGATTAATTGTCGATACTTTTGTATTGGGTGGGTAGTGGATCCCAAGGGAGCAGGTAAGGATGGTGGTGGACCTGTTGGGATCCCTTCCTTGCCTGTTATTCAAAAGAAGGCTGCAATCCCAGTGAAATCAGCAACAAGTGGCTCATCACGAGAGCTATCAGATGATGACGAGCTTGATGGAGACACAGAAACAACTCAGAATATGGACCCTACTGATGCAAAACGTGTTAGAAGGTAAGTAGAAATGTTTTTATGTTATTTCTGATATTTGTTAGCATATGTGGCAAATGGGTGGGTCATGCAGGTTGAGTTTGGTTCAATTTGGTGCAGGATGACCCACCAACAATTTTCTTGTTTATCATTGAAATAATTGTCCCAACTCTTTTTTTATTTTTAAATTTTGTAGTTTTAATCCCTTAACTATTAGTTATTGCCCAAATGGATCCGTAATGAAAGTGACCGTTTATATGTGGTTATATTTTCTTTTTAGAATGCTATCGAACAGAGAATCTGCTAGACGCTCAAGAAGAAGAAAACAGGCTCATTTGACCGAGCTAGAGACACAGGTCTGCTTCTAAAATATTATTTGTAATATACAAATAAATGTAGACAAAAAGCCAATTAGCTAAATTAAATCTTCTATATATTTCCTAGGTTTCTCAATTAAGGGTTGAAAATTCCTCATTACTAAAGCGTCTCACTGACATAAGCCAAAAGTACAATGAAGCTGCCGTTGATAATAGAGTGCTGAAAGCCGATGTTGAAACCATGAGAGCAAAGGTCGGTTGTGCTTCATATTTGACATGTTAATTTCTTAAGGACATCAACTGGTTGATTTTGTTTATTGAAACATATATGCAGGTGAAGATGGCTGAAGAAAGTGTCAAAAGAATAACCGGGTTCAACCCAATGGTTCAACCCGTATCGGATTTATCAACAATGGGTCCCATTCCATCTTATTCTTGTAGCCCATCTGATACGTCCACAGACACTGCTGTTCCTGTTCAAGATGAAATGAAGCAGCAGCACTTCTACCAAGGCCAACCACTACCCACTACCACCAACCACCACATATCCGCTACACGAGTGCCCATGGTAAACCTCCCACCACCAGTCGAGAATGTTCAGCACCCAAATCCTGTGATGCCAGAAGTTGGAACACAAAAGATCGGTAGAACTGCTTCAATGCAACGTGTGGCCAGCTTGGAACATTTGCAGAAACGGTTTCGTGGAGATGTTGGCTCGTCTTGTGGGACCACCCAAGGTGGCGGAGACCGCTAGTATGATATGATTGGAATCTATCATTAACTGAAAAGGTACTCATCATTTTTATGTGCAGTGGCTTCATCGGATAGCCTGATTTTGTATTTTGTCAAAAATCAGTTGGTGCTGTGGTATTTGAACTGTGCATATTTCCTCCATTGAATGTCTTGTTCTTAATTGAACAATTGAAACATGGAATGTGTACAATGGACTTTATGTTTTTTGGACTTCTTGTGACACTTATGGTCCTTGTTAACCAATTATAACCTCGATTGATGGAATTGGGTCGGCGGGTTGGGGTTGGGTGTATTATGGTGAAAACGGGTTTGGTTCAGAATGAGATCAAAACAAGTTTGATTCAAAATGGTTCATTATTAGCTCAACAAAAGCAAAATCTACAAAATACAATCCAAATTGTTTATTGAACAAGTTCATGAAGTTGGTTGCTGTTTTGAAAACCGGACTTTACATGAACTTAGCCCACCTATGTAACACTTTTTATCACATCTAATAAGCTAAAAGCTTAAGCTATCAATAACAATATTATATTTGTGGCTGTTAGAGCATTTATTGTGGATTTTTCATCTTCATATTTATAATTAAATTTAAAATAACTATTTTTTCTTTTTTTTTTAAATTAAATAATATTTTTTTATACATTTATCATTATTTTTTATCTTTCTTCTGCTCATAACAATTTTTAAAAATATTAACCACTTTTAAAAATACTATTTGAGTGAGAATTTTACGCCGTATGTTTGCTTGTTTGTTCGTATTTAATTTTGTGAATGTGACACTTAAGCCTATTCGGGAGTAGAGTGTTATCTTTTTGTCCCTTTTCTTTCATTCTTAAATCTTTTAAAATTAAAAATCTCCTCCCAAAGCTAGCACACGTTTGCTAGCATTAAAGGGAAACGATGAATGTCTTGGTTATAGAGTGGTGACCTCAAATTTATACAAAGTATGGGTTGTACATGTACCATAAAGAATACTTTGGAATAACTTTCTTCAACAAAAATTACACACTTGCTAAACATACCACTAACATTGTAGTATTGTTCATACTAAGACTTGTACCCTTAGTAACTTGAAATGTCACTATTTCAACACCTTGTTACGATTAAGTTAAATGCACTTTTGCTAGTTTTAAATAAATAGATGTACAAACTTTTTAGCTTCCAATAATTGAATCCAAGGTCATCAAAAGGATGGGCATCATTCCTCATTATAAAATATAGACTGAGCCACACAACATTTGAGTCTCTTAGAGCATTCACAGTCAATTTTATCATTATAGATTTATAAAAATTATCTTTGTCTTTAATTTTTCTTTTAGAACCTCTCACATCTCATTCTTATCTTTATATTTATTTAATTAAATAACACTCATTTAATCAGTTTTTATTATTCTTTCTTTCTCTTTTACTCACAAAAGAATTATAAACAGTGAATTGTGCCTTGGTAAATATAAAAACTCACTATTGAAATCTTGAGCAACCATCGTGGTGTCAAAACAATCCGAATAATCAATTGAATCTGGAGTACAAAAAGTCGATGTGCTCAAATCAAAATAATTAAACAAATGAGAATGTGGCTTCTAGGACATAATCAAAATTGGCCGGTTAACCCTTCTTTTTGGCAATCATATAAACGTATTATTTAAAATGTAAGGTACATTAATAAATAAATAATTTGGGCATCATATAAGACAAAATTGTGTGAATAATGAATGAAGTTCTAAAGTTTATCGATAAAAAGAAGAGGCGAAACACTTAACTAAAGGGAAATCATTAAAATAACATGTTTAACATATGATTAGAAAAACTTAAAACTCGTGTATTAACTACTATTCTTTATTAGGCCACCTAACTTTTGGCCAAATAACCTTTGAACAATCAATATGTTTTTTTAAGCATCATGTGTTGAATTATAAGGCTTATAGCTAATGGTGTCAAGGTGTTGACAATGTAATGTCTTATTCATGTTGTGAGAGTTTAAATTCAATTGTGAGTAAAATTGATGTAAAAATATTTTTAAAAAAAGCATGGTGGGTCGAAACTTAGGACATACCTAATCAGTTGTATTGTAGTATGAGTTCCAATTTTATCATACATACGCAATTTCGTACAACTCACTTGGACATGAAATATTTAGTCATGCACAAAAAAAAGTTAAAGTTAAAGATATGAAAGAAATATTTGATATATACTTAAAGATCAATTATATGATGTGAACACTATCTTTGTTTCTCTATTACTATTGGTGAGGTCGTAGGGATATTGAAATATGTATAGAAACAAGAGATGGAGCATAGTTCCACGGAGATTCCAAAAAAAAATTATGATCATGCATACAATCTTCTTCACGTTCAAAAGATGCTATCAAGAAAAGATTCAGATCATGATTAACCTTATCATTGGATTACTGATATAAGTTGTTCGTAAGAGAAAATACTAATATAAAGAAACGGGTATCTGGTTGAATAACAAACGACGTAAACATTTCATGTGGATTGTTTTTTATGTTACATTCTATAAGATAACCTTGTGATGTTTTCAATGCCACGCCAATTTGAAAAAAAGCATACTAAATATGTGAAGTGATTGCAGGAACATATTACAAATTCAGTGTCATTTAGAAACTCTTATTTTCTTCCACTACAAATTACAACAGTACTAATTATAATGTTTACGAAGATCGCTAGAAATGAAAAAGATGTACAAAATAAAAACACCCAGTAAAAATGGTTTAGAAGAACGAAATAACAAATTCTTGTCGGATTAACAGTTGGCCACGAAAGTAATAACGCTTGTCTAGCAAAAAGTTCATCTCTAAACACGTGTCATTATTTAATTTGCTCAATTTCTACATAATTGCATTCTAAGGTTAATTTCTAGGGGCATTTTTGTAATTTATTATACTAAAAATGATTTACTGAAAATCAATTATCACAACACGTCTATAACAATAAATTCACTATTTAGAAATTTGTTTCTGTTTTAGCTGGAATTTAATTCTATGGAAAGAAAAAAACAAATTACCACATCTGCAACTATAAGAACGAAAGTAACACAAAGTTGAAATGTAGATCATACGCAAATAACTAGTCGCTTCTCTGATGATCATAATGCTAATGATGTTACAAATCCGAGTTTAAATACTAAGTTTTGCTTTATTAGCTAATCATATCAGGCGCCATGTAATGTGGGTGTTTTGCTAGTAACAACCTCGGCGCATCAACCAATTTATAAGCTAACTGTGTCTTTATTTTCCTGTTCCACCATCTCATTCACAGCAGTTTTTGACTCTTCAAGCGGTTCAGATTCATTTTTCAGCTCGGTTTCAAATTCCTTTGCTGCCTGCATGAGGTTTCACTAGTATTTGAACTTAAGACTGCCAAACCTTAATTTTAAATAGGCAATTCTGACCTGTTTATTATGAATGGGTCGATCAGGGCCAGGTATGAATAAAAGATTACAGTAGCATTCATGCCTTTGTATGGGATCATTGACCTCTAGATAATAGATTTACCAAATACAAGGTGTAGTGGCAGCTGAAGCATTTGAAACTACACAATAATACTTGGGGCTTAATCTTATAATAGCTATAAGTTACTTTATCAAGTCCATATAAGTTTGAACATTTGACTAAAACACAGCTCTACGGAACTTTTTGCCACCAAATGTCATGTGAATCAATATCATTTCTATCATTCTATGTATATACATGTGTTAAAAGTTGATCTAGGGAACAAGTTCACTATAATCAAGGTTCTTTTTTTTTGGACCGGCTAATGAATCCAACACCAACTTTCACCCTTGCCTGGGTTTGAACCCGTGACCTCCCCTCTAAGAAGTAATGCCCCTACCAAGTGGGCTAACCCCGCATTGGCATAATAATCAAGGTTCTAACCATGTGGTTTATAAAGGGTGGGGATGTAATTAAGGTTTGACCACTTTATCATGTTTGAGTTTAAACACGAGCTCAACGACATAACGTATCTAGCACTTATAAACAATTGAAAACAATAGTCAAGTTTGAGTATGTTAAGTTCAAGCAAAAACTTAATCTTGTTTTATCCAACATAGCTCTAATCCACCCAAGCTCGAGCCTACATCAAAAACACTCATTCAAGCTATCAAATCAAGCCAACACAAGGTCAAATCTTTGCAACCCTAAGTTACTTATCATCATCTAACAACTCTAAAGGCAGGAATGCAGGATACAAAGCTACTGCAAGCTCTAGCGGGTGAAGCCTACACACTATCAAAATTCCCAAATCTCAGATAATGAAAGACGAATAACTGTTTATTGTAAAATAATCTCCAAACTAAAAAGCAATTAACTTCATTAGAAACCTCATAAATCGTGAATCACAAAAATAAAAACCCTACGGTTCTAAATATGGTAGCATTGGTTCATCAAATGGCGATTATACTGATATAAAAAGTCATCTATTGAATCAAATAGCATGAAATCCAAGCTTCAATCGACTAAAATGTTACGCCAATCAACATATTAAAAAGTGTAATCACACCTGCTGAAAGCTCTTCAAGGTTTTCCCAAAGTTCCGCCCGATCTCCGGCAGCGCCTTAGGGCCGAAGACAAGGGTGGCGACGCCGGCAATAACCGCGAGCTCCGGTACACCGAGTCCGAACATACAATTACACGATAAACCTGTTTTTCTGCTGCTGATCGGAACGGATCTGCATGTGTGAACGAGATTCAAGGGTTTCAAAGTGTTGGTGAAGAAGGATGAATTGGAGGAAGAAAACAGAGTGGATGTTGGTGACGGTGAAATTGGTGGTGTGTGAAGGAAGTTGAGATTGGATGCGGTGGATGAAATCGCCATTGTTGATGAAAGATGGAGGCAAATTGATCAAAATTTACAGGGAGATATTCGAGTCGGTTGAAATAATGGGTGAAATGGAGGGAGGTAGGTAGAGGTGTTCAACCTCGAAGATGATGATCAAGTAATAATCATACTAAAATAACAATCACTCTGTCGACGTTTTTTTTATAAATATGAACTTAGGGAATTTGATATATGGGTATTCAATGAAATTTAATGGAATTGGAATCTGAATTCCATCGGTCATTGTGTTTGGTTGGTAGAAATTCGT